>JAOUQZ010000051.1:10784387-10801569 GCA_028564935.1 Neosilurus hyrtlii
GAGGATGGGTTCCCTTCTGAGCCTGGTTCCTCTCAAGGTTTCTTCCTCGTGTCAACTGAGGGAGTTTTTCCTTGCCATTGTCGCCACGGGCTTGCTCATTAGGGATGTGTAAGGATGTGTAGGAGGTTGTAGAGAAAATTTTTTAGATTCCTCCCTAATTTAATTTTACTATGTAAAGCTGCTTTGTGACAATGTAAAAAGCGCTATACAAATAAAACTGACTTGACTTGACACACACTCACAACCATTCACATTCACGTCCACACTTATGGGCAATCAGCCAATTAGCCTAATGTGCATGTCTTTGGCCTGTGGGAGGAAACCAGAGTACCCGGAGGAAATCCACACAAGCACGGGGAGAACATGCAAACTTCACACAGAAACACCCGGACCCAGGACCTTCGTGCTGTGAGGTGGACGTGCTAACCACTACGCCCGTGACACCAGTATGTCTTTAAGATTTCCTTTATGTCTTGGGAGTAATTCAAATTTAAATAAATAAAAATTGATGTGTGGGTGGGTGGGTGTAGATTCAGGATTGCATTCATTATCATCATTCTTGCTTCCAGAAAGCATCTAGGTGATCTGTTTGGCCTGAGTAGGTGCATTTTTTCAACCAGTGGTGACATATCTGCAGAGAGAATGAGAGAGAATTGTGTGAAATGTGGAGAGAGAGAGAGAGAGAGAGAGAGAGAGAGAGAGAGAAAGTGTGTTATGATAAAGTGAATGGTCTTGTGGGTGCAGCTTAGGCCTTTTATGTGCACTATTAATACACAAGCAAAGCATGAGAGTTAAAAGTTAGGAGTGTATTACAGTCTATGCATAGAAACACCTGAGGAAATAAAATGGAGCATTAAAATGACATGCTAGAAGGCAGGACTGTATGTGAGGCATATTTATGTATGTTTGTGTATGTATGAGTGTGAAACTCGCATGCCATCTGGAGCTGCTTATCTACTGGTGACTTCAACATGTAAATAGTTGCGTTTCTTATGTGGTGGATATGTAGGTTATTATTATTTTCATTTATTTATTCATTTATTTATTTATTATTGATATTATTAAGCTTGGAGAATATTTTGTGTGTGTGTGTGTGTGTGTGTGTGTGTGTGTGTGTGTGTGTGTGTGTGTGTGTGTAAAACTGAATGTTTTCCTCTATTTTGTTCTCTCTCTAGCTGTGGATGTTGAATTAATCTTAATCTGTTGCTAGAGCTAGAACCACAACTGCAGATACGCATACATGGACAGCTACATATAGATAATGCAATAATATAAGTCAATAAAAATAATCAAACAAATGCATATGCAGGTAGTTCCATAAGTATACAGTGTCGCATACACCGACAATTTTAAGGCTCCATCAGAACTCTACCAAGCCTTGTTTATAGTGTTTATTTTATCTTTGCATGAAACATTATGTTTATGCTGATGTGTATAAGTCATAACACTATATTCAGGATCCTCACTGAACTGGTTGAACTGGCTTTTAGCTCATTCTTGTCCATTTTATCACCAAAGTTTTTGATATAGATGGTATAGTGGCATGGGGCAACACGGTACCATAGTGATAAGCATTACTGCCTCACAGAAAAAAGGTCCGGGGTCTTAGGTTCAGCAAGGGCTCAGCGAGGGTATTGTTATGTAGAGTTTGCAAGTTCTTCCCATGCTTGTGTGGGTTTCATCCAGGTACTCTGGTTTCCTCCCACAGTCCAAAGACATGCACAAAAGGCAATTAGCTAACTGCCCCTGGTGTGAGTGTGAGTGTAAATGGGTGTGTGTTTTGGCCTTGGGATGGATGGCAAGCTGTTCAGGTGTACCCCACCTTCACCCAGAGTTGGCTGAGGTAAGCCCCAGCCTCCCCGTGACCCTAGTAGGATTAAGCAGTTTGGCAAATGAATAAATGCAAGTGAGGATTTGAGAATAGAGGCCCATCTGTCATTATCCTTGTAAGTCCTTATGTCCATACCACCAAAATTACAGCATGCTGCTGAAGGAAACAAAGTTCCAACAAGCAAATGTCAAAAAATCTTCACATCTGAAGTAGCTGTTTAAAATAAAGAATTTTCACATAGTTTACCTTTCACAGTCGTTAACCACTTTGCCATTAAGCCTTTCCATCATCATTCATCTTGCGAGACTCAGTAGACATTTACCATGCATCTTCTAATCACCTATGACCTTCAGGAGAGACATGTAATGTCATCGCACAGAATTAATAGCAAACAGAGTTAGTACTGAAGTTTAGTTATTTTTAATGATCATTAATCATGCTACACAGATCCAAACAGCTCAAAGCGGAAACCTTGCATGACTTTCAAAACATGGAGAAGCTGTCAAAATTGCCAAAAGCTGACTGACTTTTTAATGATCAGGTTCACAATGCTGGTGTTCGTCAGAGTCAGATCTCTCAGGCCCCATATGAGGTGTATGGGCTAACCCATAAGGAGCTCAAAATCAAGTAGCTCCAGTAGCTGTGGAGTTCATTTATGTATTCACTGAATCATGGATACACGGTTAAATCTAGACTTACTGGAACCCTCGGTAAAGATGGGTGAAAACGGTTAGGAATATTTTTGTGGTTAATAATAAAATATTCTTGTAGTTAACTCTCACACTGAAAATATAAGGAGAAATCTATTTATTCAAAGAAAATAATCAACTCATAAAAAGGTAGCTGTGAACAAAACGTCATATACGGCAAATCATCCAACATTATCTCACTCACTCATCACTCATTTGCTGAACCGCTTAATCCTACTAGGGTCGCGGGGAGGCTGGAGACTATCTCAGCCAACACTGGGCGAAGGCAGTACACCCCAAAGAGCTCGCCAGACCATCGCAAGGCCAACACACACAACCATTCATACTCACACCTGCAGCAATTTGGAACAGCCGATCAGCCTAATGTGCATGTATTTGGACTGTGTGAGAAAACCCATGCAAGCACAGGGTAAACATGCAAACTACACACAGAAACACCTGATACCTTTTCGCTGTGAGGCAGACATACTAAAGAAATTCACCACCATGCCACCCCAACATTATTTGTCAAAACTAAAAAAAGGTACAAAAATGCAAAGATAGTATATAGAGTAGTGTTCTAGGCGTATGGTTTGTATTACCGTCAGCCTGATGCTGATGAAGCTGATGTATATATAGCCCAGGAAAGATCCTGAAGGGAACCAGACTCCAAGGGAACCCTTCCAGATAGAAAAGTAACATTTTCTGCCAATAGTATACTTCAACATATCTGCTTTCAAGAAAAACATAAATGTATATTTTTACTAAAATGATGTGAAAATATTTTTATGTAGGTTAATTTCCAGCTTTATTTCCACCTGCCTGTCTGCTTATCACAGTGAGTAAATGGCCCGTTTTAATGAACACAGCACTAAATGCTGCAAGTTTCAGCATGATTACACAGTTTCCACTGAGAATTTATACTGCTTTTTATCTGCGATGAACCCCAAAAGAAGATAATGTTTTTACCTCTTACAGATTCCCATCTGTCTATTTCTACACAATAATCAAAAAGCTGCTATGAAAAATTGATATAGAATTAAAATTCTAAATGAGCAAGTCTGAGAAAACAGCCACACGAAAATCTTCATAAAACAAAAACCTGAGAAGAACCAGACCCAAAAGGGACCCATTCTTTCCATTGTAATGTTGGATTATAGGTCATTAGAGTATACAGGTGTATATGCTTAAACAGTAATCGTAAGTAGTAGAAGAAACTAGTAGATAGTTCAGTGTTTAGTTTGAGCTTACTGTGTGAATTCGAGTCCTGTGCATAGCACAGTGTTTATGATTAAAACAAGAGCTCTAAAGATGGGCTCACACGATACCCACCATGACCGTTTTGCCCCGATCACATGAAGGGCAGAGAGCCACAGTAGTCTAACCCACAAAAACTGAAAATTGAGGTAAAGTCATATTTTTACAGATGTGAATAAGGTCTATGTGTGCCAGAATGATATCTTCATCTTCCTTAAGACCTTGAATCATATCGTGAGCATTAAACCCTGATTTTTTTTTACATTGCAAAAAGTTTCTTGTCATTTTTGTCATGTCATTTCCTCAAAAACAGCTTTCTATTGGTTAGACCACTCTGGTTGTCATCCCATCGGAATCCAGGGTTACACTGGAGAAAATTGGAGTACACCAGAACATGTCGGAAAACATGGGTATACATCAGAGAACATCAGAGGACATTGTAGAATTTCGGGGAAAACTGAAAAAGAGTGAAATATTTTGGGATTGTCAAAAAATTTGGTGGGTTTTTTTTGTGTTTGGAGAGCATCGGGAAAACATAGGGAGAAATTGGAGTAACATCAGAACACGTCAGCAGTGATCAGGGTCCCCTTCATATAAAATTAGGAAAAAATGAGAGCAACATCAGGAGAACATCGGTATAAATCGGAGTGACAGTTTGGGAAAGATCATCATAACATCGGGTGAGCTCAGACTCGAATTCAAATATGATTGGCTCAAATCAGGATCAGGATCACATTCAATAAAAAAAAGGTGAGGTCTGGACATAAACTGGAAAACTAAAATTGGTAGGGTATTCATGTAGAACCATCAACTAACTCCAGTGGAAATCTTCAATCAGATGTAAAGTTTCAGGATGTTGAGGGTGACAGGAAATAACAGCTGTAAGCACTAGCATCCCGCCAGGCAGCAGCACATACAGTTTATCAAACCATTTCATCTGAACAGTTGAAGGAATATTTCATTGTTTACTGAACGCTGTCTAATACAGTACATTTCACTCCATTTGATTTGTATTGAGAGATTTCCCCACACTGTGGTAGGAGGAATATCAACTGCTGCTCTTAAGTTTCTCTTAGCACGAGAGATCAGGAATGTAACATTCACACATAAAACTTAAGCAAATCAGTAACAGATGCTTGCTGAGTTGAAGCCGACATTAGTTTACACAGCTTATCATGAATAGATGAGTATGATGAAATGTGTAAGGCTGTTGTAGCGTATAGGAGTGTTTGGAATTATAAACGACTCCATGCTCAAAAAGTTGCTGAGTGAACATTTACAGTATAGCTGAAAACTGTTTAGGGTAACTGTAATGTATAGTACTTTTTTTCTACACTCTACTGCAATTATTAATAAAGCACACTACAATTATAGTATAGATAGACAGACTACTGAATAAAAAATGCTTGATGTTGTGTGTGTGATTGATTGATTGAATGAATGATGATATGTGTGTGCTTGGCCCCCTTATTCTTTGTTCATTAGCAAAAAGTTGAAACTTGAACCGCGGGTTATGGGGGATGATGCCATAATGGTTAGCACTTCTGTCTCACAACAAGAAGGTTCTGGGTTTGAATCCTGCATTTCTGTGTGGAGTTTGCATGCTTGGGTTTCCTCAAGGTGATCTGGTTTCTTCCCACAGTCCAAAAACATGCACATTAGGCTAAATGGCTGTTCCAAATTGCCCCTACATGTGACTGTGACTGTGTGTGTGTGTGTGTGGTCTGGCGAGCTGTTCAGGGTGTACCCCGCCTTCACCCAGAGTGATGGGATGGGCTCCATCCTCCCGATGACCCTGATAAAGGATAAAGTGGTTCAGGAAGTGAAATGAAAAATTGGTGAGGCTATTGTTAATTTGTTTTTAATTTGTTTATTTTGTGTCCTTACACTGTAATTCGACCATGTCATCTGTCTTGCAGTTTGCCAGTGTGCAGTACCAGCAAGTCAAACAGCCATGTAACTCTACTGAGCCTTTATCTTAATCTGAAAAAAGGCAGTTTGTCTTCTCTTGTGTGCCAAGATCTGATTGAGAGCCTTAAGACTTCTTGGAAAGACAGAAAAGGTTGCCATATAAAAGACATTAGCCTTGGCCTAGGAGAGAACACAGACACGAAGAGGGCCTTTTCTCTGTCACTCTAATTAGAATGGGCCCATGACACTGAGCTGTAGTCTCATTGCCTGGCTACGTGTTTCAGAAAGGGCACCGGGTCTGGCTTTCGGAGGGAAGGGGTAATTTTTCAGCATAACCTTTTACATTAACATCACACACACACACACACACACACACACACACACACACACACACACACACACACACACACGCACAAACACACACAATCAGATTTAATCAACAATTTAAAGTGCTTGCTGTAATTAATCTTAGCAGCTGACCTTTTGTAATAAAATAGCATTCAATGAGAGTAAAAATTACAGAGGGACACATTACGAAGGACTGAAATTACAGCTATAAACCAGTAGGCCTCATCTAAACTCACTCTTAAATAGCTGACTGTGACTTACAGTGATTACAGCCCTATGTTCTGACAGCCCATTGGTCTGACACTTGCATCCCATTGGTCCGACAGCCCACACTATAACCCTCACACTAACTCAACTGATCTGAGTAGGGAGCCCAACTGATTTAAGCAAGATGCTCATCTTATATAAGTAGAGCTGTCAGACGAACAGGCTATCGGACCATACATAGAGCCGTCCCTACTTACAGGACAGTACTGCATGCTGAGTTTATAATGAAGGAATATAGGGATGGAAACAACTTTTGCAGGTTCTCTGTAGCTACATTCGGTAGCAGTAGAATTTTTTACCCACTTTCCCCTTCTAATTCCTTACAATCCCCAGAGTGCAAACTGGAAGAGCTGTACCCTGAGGGCCCTTAAAATGAATTAGGATTAGCCCAAATAGCTTCCTGAGCTGAACAGGCACTGGGTCACATTGCAGAGATATCATGGTTAATTTGATTATTTGAATGATCCTCTGATTCCTAGGGCTCTACACACAGAGGATAACACAACCCTCAATCGAGCAAGAGCAAGAGTGTTCATGCAGACAACAGATATCCGATTTACTGAGTAAGTGAAATGGTAGACTAGATCCTGTTGTCCCTGCACTCAAAATTTCTCTTTTCACATGGATAAGGTGCTCAGCAATGACAGACATTTTGCTTTTTCTACTGTTATCTTAAAATATTGCAGGAAAAGAAACAATCTCTTACAATATGATTTTTTATTGGCAGAGCTACTGAATGATATCACTGAAACAATGTTTTCTTTTTTATTAGAATATCTTACAAGGAAATTACTACCTATTCATTCATTCACTTATTTGCTAAACCAGATCGCAGGTCCAAAACACAACCATTCACACTCACACCTAGGGGCAATTTAGATCAGCTTTGTGAAAGGTAACCGGAATACCCTGAGGAAACCCATGCAAGCATAGCGAGAACATGCAAACTCCACGCATAAACACTCACACTGAGCTTGGGACTTGAACCCAGGACCTTCTTGCTGTGAGACAGACATGCTATCCACTACGTCATTGTGCTGCCCCCATCGCTGCATTAAAAAAAAAAAAAAATTAGACTATTTTAATGCAACAAGTCAGTGAGCAACTTACTTGTACTTAGTATCTAAATCAAATTTGACTACATTAATCCTGCAAGGGAAATTTGGCTTATTTAACCCATCCAAAGAGAGCATACACACTTGGAGAAATGGCTGCCACACACTGCAGTGTTCGGAGAGCAGTTGGTGGTTAGGTGCCTTGCTCAAGGGCACTTCAGCCATGAATTTGGGAATCAACGGATGTCCCAGGAATCATTTATTCATTTTCAGAAGTGCTTAATCCTATTAGGGTAGCGGGGAGGCTGGAGCCTAAACCCAACCATTCACACTTACAGGCAAACCTAGGACCAATTTGGAAAAAGTCAATTAGCCTAATGTGCATGCCTTTGAACTGTGGGAGGAAACCAGACTACCTCTATGTCACTGTGCAACCCAAAAATCTTGATTTCGATTGCTTTTTATGGTCTCTTGTAGAATATTCTATGTAGTATAAACAGTTCTTAGTCTCGTGAATGTCAGTAATTATCCTCAGCCCTGACCTTATCCCTGGTTTCTTTACCGAGGAGTGACTAGAAGTTCAACTACTCTTGGGGGGGGACGCTAGTCCACTGCAGGTTACCTTCCCAGTATATGTTACTAGTACAGATACATTACTATTTATACTGTTGGATGGACAGAGGCACACTTGTGGATAAGACCTTACCCAGGGGTCTTAGCAGAGTGGGGACCTAACAGGGCGTCGAACCCACAACCTCTTGATCATGAGCCCAGCACCCAAACCACTACACCACTGGCCCCTTGTTGAATTCAACTGAATTCAAGAGTCACGTTAAAGTTCCGTCGCAGGGATATAAATAATTAGTAATTAATCAGCCTTCCAATGAAATTATGTACATTGTAATGCAACAGTTAAGTGAGCAAACGTACATGTAATTCATATCCAAACAAATAATATTAAATATTCGACCATATCATTAGGATCTTATGATTACTAAGCGATGATCTGGCGAACCTTTGCCCAGTGTCGGCTGAAATAGGCTTAGCCTCACCACGACTCTAATAAAAAGATTAGGTCAGTAAGTGAGTGAGTGAGCAATTATTTAGGATTCTGTACAACAGCACAATTCAAAACAAAAGCGTTCCATGCAAACAGTTTATTAATTCATATTTTGTTGTAATGTACAAAGAAAGCACTTTGCCAACACTGTTTTAAACCAGTTGCTTTGTATATGTGCCTATATAATAAACACTTTCCTTCTTTAAAATGTTCGAAAAAATAATGTTTTATTTTAAATACCAATGATTTCTTTTGGAAGATACAAATATGCATTTTGAAATATAATGATTGTTTTTTTAATTATTATTATATAGTACCAAATGCAATAATATGCAAAACCCTAAACCTCAGTTTTACCCATGATACACTGCTTATCTCATGCTGAAACAGAATAATTCAACACACAGCAACAGTGACTTACACACGAACAGATACATACATACATATACTGTTTTTGTATGAAAATAAAAAGGATTATTAAAAGAAATATACTTTAGCAACACTATAGTAGTTTATTTTCTAATGAATATTTTCTAACCGATGACATTTCTCACTTACTGTTAAATGTACGTATGACTCTTTTCTTCTTAATATTAATGACAGTGAGTTGTATTATAGTGAAGTTCTCATGTAGCTTTTTCTCACATATAACATTGAACAGTCTTAATGAGTTACTCATACTGAAGCTCCTTTAATGGGAGACCTTCAGGTGGAATTTACACTGAGCATGCAAGACTGTCATCAATAACAACAATATTCTAACTTGTTAAGCAAGATGTAGTGACACATGAAATAAACAAACAACACACAATACATTTTGACATTTCTGCGTCCGAAGGCACACCATCATCTGAAAGCTGATTTACTGCACAGACTCTGCAGGAAATTACACACGCTCACATGTGACATTTGCAAAGTGATTGTAATCAAGCAAACAGAATTGCACTATTAAATATCAAGTAATTTTATAACGCTGCGTTTTCCTTTGTACAGTCTGAGGATCGATTGCTAAAGAAAAATAAATACACGTGTTAAGTTTTTGCATCTCTGACATGACAATATTTCCTGCTGGTTATTAATAATTACAAGCTTATGTTTTCTATATGATAGTAAAAAAGAAAAGTAAACTGAAACTGACATGTTTAAAAAAGTTAACATGACAGCTACATGGACACACTGATAGGAATATCTTGTCTGTCAAAATCTAACATTCAGGTGTGCGCCATGTTAGCGAGTCCATTTGCTGCAAGGTGATAAAGGATAAGACAGATTAAATAATGATGTTTTTAAACAATGGAAGACTTGTAATCAAACCTTGTTTCAGTTTATACTTGACATTGCTTCTGATAACCGATTTAAGCACTGACTTCTCTGTCACTGGTTATATTGTAGGAGACGAGAAGTCCAAGCTGGCATGTTGTATATTTTATTTTAGTTGCACTATAAACTTCTTTTGGTGAAGTCAAGACAAACAAAGATATGCTGGTGTAGATAAAACTATTTACAGTCTTTAAATGCAATACATATTCTTCTCAATAACTTTGTATGAACAGAATCCTTCTAATTTCATTAAAAAAATATGTTGTAAAAAAAGATGCATTACAAGAAGAAAGTGTGCTGCCAGTTATTGTTTAGAACAACAACAACAACAACAACGACAACACAAAAGAAGTTAAAAAGGAAAGTGAAAGGTTCGACTGATTTCCCAGCCAGGTCACAGTGACAGGACAGGACAGTGTGGGCAGTCTGACATGCTGTTCCAATGTCCAAGATTACACCCTTTCAACCCGACTGGGATCATAAGAGTCTGAGGAACGAAATGAGAAACACATTAATTAAAAAAAAATTTACTATAAACTAAAGCTGAAAACATAAATAATTCTCCAAACCGCTTAATTCAGAGGAGTGAACCTCAAGGCCCGTGGGCCAAATCCAGCCTGCCAGTTCCTTTTATGTGGCCCGCATAAACTTTCGAAGAATATGATTATCATAAATTCTTTGCGTCAATCATTACCATGAAACCTAATTCATCAGCCTTCCACCAGGTGGCAGCAGCCTATTTCAAGTAAACATCTAGTCACTCATGGCTCAAGAAAGATCGCATGCTAGCTTGTTGCTGTTAAGCGTTGTCAGAAAATGTAACTGATGAAGGAAAACAGCGTGGCAGTGGTGGCCCGGTGGTAGGGTGCTGGATTACAGATCCGAAGGTTGGTGGTTCAGGCCCTACTATAACCGGGTTGTCATTGCTGTCCCCCAGTGCAGCTAACTGGGTATCAAAGGCCAGCCATGTCTCTCACTGTCTGTGGTGAGAGGCATGTAAAAGAACCATTGCTGTCGTTTGGAAAGAGTAGGCTGCATTGCTTCAGCGTGTTTCTGTCCTGCGATGGCCTGGCGAGCTGTCCAGGGTGTACTCTGCCCTCGCCCAGAGTCAGCTGAGATGGGCACCAGTGACCCTAATTAGGATTAAGCGGTTCAGAAAATGAATGTGCAAATGAATCAATCTCGGTTGCCATGTTAGAAAATAGATGTACAGTGATTATCTGGCCCTTGATCACCTTTAAATTTAGTAATGTGGCCCTCAGCGAAAATGAGTTTGACATCTCTGGCTTAATCCTACTGAGCTTAATTGGAAGCTGAAGCACTTTACAGCTGACTCTGGGTGAAGGCGGGGTTTACCCTGAACAGCTCGCCAGTCCACCAAAGGGCTGACACTCACACAACCATTCACACTCACATCCACACCTAGGGGCGATTTGGAACAGTCACGTAGCCTAATGTGCACGTCTTTGGACTGTGGGAGGAAACCCAGACAAGTGTAGGGAAAACATGCAAACTCCACACAGAAACATTGTTGCTGAACCCACAACTGTTTTTGCTGAAAGGCGAATGTGCTAACCACTATGCCACTGTGCTGCACGAGCTGAAAACAATTCAGTAATACTTGACCTTTATTGGGTTTTATTTTTGTGCCTAAGGGAATGTTTCTAAGTTCTAGTGCTGGTGCCACACTGTCTGACAATGCTCTTCCTGTTTAAAACTCAACACAGGATTCTAATAGAGCTGATGAGTTTCGTAATGTGTCATTAGGAAATGTGCAGAACTGTTGTGAGTGTAATAATCTGGACTATACCTCCCTCTTGTGGTGAACAACATTTAGTGCTACAACTGTTTTTTTAATCTTTAATATTCAGTTTGGAGCCAAAGTGCTCAAAAGTGTTTACTAGTTAAAAACAAACCAACAACCAATTTCATTTAGAAGCTCATACTACTACTGTATCTGATTGCCTTTACACTACAGATTATGTTTGAAATAAAGCACTAATGTGTAGTGATTCTGCATAAACCAGAGCCATCCCCGATTTTCTAATTTCTTTCTAATTGGCAGGACAGAAAATTGTCATCCATCCCTGCCAGACAGCACGGCCAATTACATTGCACTGCCTATTCGTAATCTTCAGATGGGGAACACTCCATTGATAATTTACCCAGTAGCTGAATAAAGCTCAAACACTGCATAAACCACCTCACAGCAAGAAGGTCCAGGGTTTGAGTCCCAGGCTCGGGGCTTTCTCTGTGGAGTTTGCATGTTGCATGCTCCCATGCTTGTGTGGGTTTCCTCCGGGTACTCCAGCTTCTTACGACAGTCCAAAACATGCACATAAGGCTGTTCCAAATTGCTCCAAGGTGTGGATGTGTGTATGAATGTTTGTGTGTGTGTTACCCTGAAATGGTCTAGTAAAGCTGGCCTTTAGATGTAGCCTGCCTTCGCCCAGTCCACCAAAGATAATCTTTAGCTTGCGTACAACCCTAAAAGAAGGATTAAGTGGTTCGGCAAATAAGAGACTGAGTTTTGAAGCAGGGGAGCACCTTGGTGTAGCGGGTGGTGGTAATGCCACCTCATAGTTTCAGTCTCTGATTTGTTTCTAAATGCCTGCGTTAAATTGCTTAATATACTCTCATATTATTATTTAAGCTTATTTTCATTGCTTCATCCACTTGCTGACCTGAACTGGAGGCTGAAGCCTATCTTAGCTGAAGTTTGGCGAAGGTGGGATACACCCTGAACAGCTCGCCAGAGCATTGCAGGGCCAACACAAACAAACATTCATGCTCACATTTACACCTACGGGCAATATGGAATATCCAATTAGCCTAATGTGCAGGTCTTTGAACTGTGGGAGAATAATGGAGTACCTGGAGAAAATCCATGCAACATGCAAACTCCACAACGAACCAGCCTCAGCGGGCATGGGGCTCGAACCCAGGAACTATGTACTGTGAGGTGGACGTGCTGAGCACTATGCCTTGATTTAAACTTGAGAGTTTTGAAGCAGGGCAGCACAATGGTGCAGCGGGTGGCAGTTTGAGTCTCTGAGTCATTTAATGAACACCTGGGTTATATTGATAAATCTGTATCCGGACTACTAGACTGGGTGGATCGGAATTAATTAATCGTGACTAATAAAAATATTTAAAAATGCTCTCAGTATATGATTAAATCCATTTTGTGTATATAATACTAATCTTTTGATATTAAAATCAGTATTATTATGCTTTTTAACCAGTGTTTAGGGTTAGTCTTTGATAATTTATCACTGTGCAAAATAAACTCACCTGAAACAAACTGAATGTCTTCATCCTCCAGTGATTCTAAATCAGTGGTCATATTAAAGGAGTCCGGGAGTGTGATTTCTCTTTTGACCACTGTTCCACCACGGGACTGAGGGAATGGGCCAGCCATAGACTGCGGTGACTCTATTGTACTTTCCACTAGTTCTTCTTTTGTCACTTCCTCCTCATGCCTCTTTTTATCAGCATCCTCATCCATCTCTTTCTCCAAAGCAGCTTGCCACTCATCTACTCTCATTTCATTCATCGCAAATTGCTCCTCTTCTCCTTCTACTACGTTGTCCTCTTGAACTCTATTTTCGGTTCTTTCTGTTCCTATTTCCTCTTCTCCCCTCCCTTTCTGGATCTCCTCTTTGAAACCACTGACGCATGACATTGACTCATCCTCTACGACAGGATTAATGTGCTCTGCAGACGTTTCTTCATTTCTGCACACAGAAGAAGGCTGATATACGATGGACTTGTCCGGTTGGCCTTCAGACATGTCTGCAGCAGGTGTAACCTTTTTCTCACCTCCACACACACTTAAAGTCAGATCCTCATCTTCAGTCACTGGCAGTGATAAACGCAAGTTATTACGTGGAAACTCGGCTAAATCTAGCATTAAAGCACTAGTATAACTCTCCTTACTGGACTTCTCTCTTACAGAGGCACAGTCTGCCCCAGTGGCATCATCATCCCTCTCCATTAGTCCATGGATGTGGACTGACGTCTCTAGCACTTGCTCACACTTTCTTCTCACATGCTGTGTTTCTTCATTTGGCCTTAATTTCATGGTGTTCATAACAATTTCAGTCCTTTCTTCACTCTGTTTGCCGTCATTTTCCTGATGCTGTTGGCAACCATCTTGTTTGACAACCAAGGCTTCCACCGGTACAGAAATGCCCAGGATCCTAGCTGCCCTCTGTTCAATAGACTCGTGCACAGGAATTCCTTTGGCACACTGAATTTGGTACAAATTGCTAAGATCTTCCGTTGGCATACTATTGGCTTTCTCCTGACTCAGAAGAGCCTCCAGATGTTCATCTGCTATTGTTTTTTCATTGCTCAGATACGGCTCATCATATTCAGTAACATCATAGTGGGCCATAAACGCGAAATGCTGATTTCTGACACCATGAATGTGAGGTGACCTTTCTTCACCACTGATAACTTCGCTGTTCTTATGGTCAGGTTTAGGAGCAAAGCTTATATTACTGTTAAAACACTTATGATTAGCGTTAAACTCAGGGCTGTTTGTATTTTGATCTCCCCCACTATCTGAGGATGTGATTTGTAAAGCCTCGCATGTTTCTGAGTTGTCAGAGGGACTAGTCAGCATTGGAGACTCAGGGCTTAAACCTACAGGTGAACCTGTTCTCACTGAGTCTGGGATCGCTGTGTACACTCTAAGGCCAACATCCTTCAGTAATGATTCCTCTGGCACTGGAATATCCAACCTGTTCACCCCTGGGTCATCCTGCAACATACTGAAGAGCTCATAACTCACACCCCCACTATCTATCTCTTGTCTTGGTGGTAGGTCAGGGTATACAAACCTCTCCATTTGTTTAGAGAAGGCATTTCTGTCTTCCCTGAAATCATTACCAGTTTGAGTCACATCCCTGTGCTCGAAATCTGACCTGGAATCTGTGTAGTCATTCTTTAGCTGTTGTTCACTACTTCTTTCTTTATCTTGCTGTTTGACCCTATGTGTAGCCAACTCAGGTCTAATGACCTCAGTGCGTATGTTGTCTACCTCTAAAATGTTTCTCAATGCCTCATCCAGGTCCTCTATATCCTGACCAGTGGTTTGTTGTTTGGCATTTTGATCTTGCAGCTCCTTGTTAAAAGACTCAAGTTCCCCAATGGCATCCCACGGTCGCCTGTTCACAGGTTTTAACAAAAACTGGCCAAACGCCTCTTGGCCATTTAGCGCTTGAGGTTTGGCCACACTCTTTCTCAGTGGGGGCTGGTGCTCAGGAGATGGTGGTATCGGCACAATTGTGATTTGACCTGGGCTTTTTACGCTTGAGCTGCTGGCTGTTTTTGTTCGAGAAAACGCACTGTTGCTGGAAAGGTTGAGATTCTTTTGGACTTTTATGGGATACTTGTAGTTGACACTGCATTCAGTGCCCAGCCCACTGTCTGTGGATGATGGAGGGTCATATGTGACCTGGGTTTGAGGATTTGGTGTGCATGTGTTTCTCGGACCCTCAAGAGAACCGGTCTGGGTCTCTTGATTTTTATATTGATCTCCTGGCCAGCATCCTGCATAGCACAATTCTTTGTCCGCACTTGCCTGGAGAGACCAAACATCTATGATGTCTTTCTGAAGTGGAGCTCTTTTAGACCTTTTTAAGTTTAAGGAGCTGCTGGCTTGTATGAACTGCTCATTGCTATTTGCAATCTTTGGCATGTTTTCGCTACAAAGCTGGGTCACTGAATTTTGTGTAGGTACTACCACTAAATTTGATACTTTTTCATTGTTATTTGGATCAGTAGCTTCCTTGTTGGCTACCATGTTTATTGGAACTGACACTAAGCAGAACATAGTCTCTTTAATTTTCTTCTTGTTTTTCTTATTTTCAGCTGCTGTTTGTGCCTCAAATGTCTTTACCTGTGTTACTGTCTCACAAAATCGTTGGTCTGTGCTGGGTTTCTGTTGAGATGATGTTGCTTGGAAGGCATTTGGATAGTCAGGGTTGAATGGATATCCGTTTTCATCATTTGTTGATTTTGAGTTGATCACCTCTGCTGAAACCTCCTTATGCATGGCTGCTTCATTAACACATTCAATGATATTGCTGATACCTGCTTCTGTGCTGCTGAATGGTTTTCCTGAGAGCAGAAAGGCACTGTCATCAGGAGATTTCTCAGATGTGGAGCTGACAGGGATGTCCTTTCTGATATTCCTGATTTTGTCAGCATCAGTCAGTGAGTTTCCATCCATTCTCCCTCCTGAGATATGTCTGACTCGTGGGTCATCAAAGGGTATGTACTGCACATTCCCTATATGCTCTTCTCCATAACCAGGGTATGCCTGTCTCCTACAGGGCATACTCCTTCTCCCATCCCTGTAATTGTCAGGCCAAGCTATTCCTGTCTGTCTCAAGAACCATTCCTGTACCTCAGCCATGGCAGGCCCTTGCATGTATGAGTCTCCCCTGTACTGGTAGTTCCCCAAGGAATTTGCATAAGCCCTGTGCCCTCCCCTGATGACAGGCTGCCTCCTGTATGATGGTGGAGGAATGTACCCTGGAGGTTCCATGCCAGACCCTCCAAGTTCCTGTGCAAAGTAATCCTGTCTGGAAAAAGGCAGTGGAGTTCTGTCTCTGGGGTGAGGCAAAAAATCACCAGAGAGCATCTCTGAACTTCCACGCATTTGCTGGTGAACCTCATATGATGGGGGTCTAAGAGGTCGGCTAAAACGGGGCTTTGATGGAGGTGCAGACTGTACACCTGAGCAGCTACTGTCAGTCAGTCGCTCTCTACTTTCCCCTTCACTGAGATTGCGACCTTGAGGTACCCGGGACTGGTGCCCGTTTATTCGATAGCTTCCACATGGATCTTGGCCAGAGGGTGACATGCTTAAGTACTGGATGCTGTCTGAGGGCATGGCCATTCTGGGTAGGGATTGGGATTTGGCTTTGGTTCTTGGAGGAACAGCACCCTCTGCTGTTCGAGGCCGTCTCTGCTCCTGTGCCCATCTTTCAGCTTCACTTTCAGACATATGTCGACCTATTCCTACAGCTGGACGCCATTCTTCTGTTCCTAGGCTCTGGTACTTTCTCTCTGCTGCCATTTTCCACTGGTAGAGGGCCAGTTCACGCTCTCTGGCACGTGCACTGTCTGCCCTGCGTTGTCTCTCTCGACGATGTTCTTCAGTGGTCAATGCTGACTCTGGTCTTCTTCGCATGCCCTCTGCTTTATGTTGTCCACCTAATTGCTTTCCCTGTAGATCCCTTATGTCCACATAGTCCACGAGCGTGTTGAAGTCTTGACCCCGTCTCCGCCAGTAAGACACATCAGGCTCTGGCCTTGGTTGAGTGCGCATTTCTCTGTGGGCATCATGGAACCTGCACCACACACACACACACACACACACACACACACACACACACACACACACACACACACACACACACACACACAC
>JAOUQZ010000051.1:10865764-10878264 GCA_028564935.1 Neosilurus hyrtlii
TGAATGTAAAAATGAATGAATGAGTGAATGAGTGAAAGAATGAATTCAAGAATGGGTGAATGAATGAGTGAAATAATAAATGTAAGAATGAATGAGTGAATGAATGAATGAAAGAATGAATGAATGTAAAAATGAATGAATGAGTGAATGAATGAATGAATTAATGAGTGAAAGAATGAATGAAAGAATGGGTGAATGAATGAATTAGTGAAATAATGAATGTAAGAATGAATGAATGAGTGAATGAATGAGTGAATGAAAGAATGAATGAATGTAAAAATGAATGAATGAGTGAATGAGTGAAAGAATGAATTCAAGAATGGGTGAATGAATGAGTGAAATAATGAATGTAAGAATGAATGAGTGAATGAATGATTGAATGAATGAATGAATGAATGTAAGAATGAATGAATAAGTGAATGAACGGGTGAAAGAATTAATGTAAAATTGAATGAATGAGTAAAAGAATGAATGAATGAAAGAATAAATGAATGAGTGAAAGATTGAAAAAGTGAAAGAATGAATGAAAGAATGAATGAGTAAACGAATGAGAGTGATTGAAGCTGTGTAGGAAATGAAAAGGGGGAAGAAAAGGCCAGTAGGTGGCGCGAGTAGTTAAAACGCGTCCTGTGTGATGGGCGTGACGGTGACCAATGAGATCGCGCGATGAGAGAGCGAAAAGGAGAAGTGAAAGCACGGAAGTGGGAGGCTGTGATGTAGAAGGGCAGCGGAATGAAACCTGATCATTTATTTACCACATCACGGGCAGCACAGCAGCCACTTGTCTCAGCATGGAGCTTTCCACACACACCGCTCGTGTGTGATCTGCACTTCAGTGGCGGTGAGTGGAACAAGCCTTCATTCTTTAATCCACACTGGAGGGGGGGGGGGGGGGGAGGGAAGTCAACTGCATTCAACTCTCAGCAAGGGACAGTGTGTGTGTGTGTGTGTGTGTGTTTGATAAATTCTTACTGGTGTAAATATAACATTGATATCATAACACTGCTGGTTTATTCTGTAAAATGATGACATTTCTTGAGGTTGTGTATAGATTGATCTGTAAGAATTGAGTTTGGTTTGCAGTTCTGTCTCATTACAACACTGCTGTGTTTACACTGTTGCTACTTTTGACATTTAAATGATGGGGCTGTTCAGGCTTGGGCTTCCCTTCAACTTCAGAAATCCCCTTATTTCTTAAAAACAAACACCAACCAGCTCGGACACACTAAACCCTTTCATACAGATGTAGTGGGGGTTTTTTAAGCCTTTGTAGGGAAATGATCTCCAGCATGCGTTTCTAGTTTCCAGATGACATCACAGACTCACCTGCACATGGATTGATTGATTGTTATAAGAGAATTGTGATCACAATAGAAAATAATCGAAATGACTAGGGGTGGTGTAGTGGGTAGCACTTCCACCTCACAACAACAAGGTCCTGGGTTCAAGTCTCATGCCCAGGGAGGCTGTTTCTGTATGGAGTTTGAATATTCTCCTCGTGCTTGCATCGGTTTCCTCCGGGTACTCCAGTTGCCTTCGACAGTCTAAAGACGTGCACATTAGGCTGGATATATGGAAAACAGTTTGAAGAAATGAAACGAATTAATTTTAAATCACTCATTTGCTAAAGGGATCTAAAAAGCCACCAGATCTGGTGACAGACTCACTGGTTTGACCCAGTTGTATCCTTCCCCTTCCAAACCCCCCCCCCCCCCCCCCCAAACAAACAAAACAAAAAAAAAAAAGCAGGTGCAACCACACTAACGTCTTTTCAAACATCTGCATCTGACTGAGTGACACACATAGCTGACCAAAGTATGCTCTTGTTTCAGACTTCAGCGCATTCTGGATTCAAAACCATGGATTTCGAGAACCAAAATGTTGGCTTAGAATTATTGTTGGCGCACATGAATATTGGAGACATCATCGAGGCTGTGGAGACTCTGGGAGACTTACTCTGCACAGACAGAGAGGAAGAAGAGGAATCCGGCGAGTCGCTTGTGGAGGGTCTGTCTGGGGATAATATGGATGAAAACGAGCTTTTAGATGACACAACCTCGCCTGATCTGGTTTCCCGTGTGCAGAATGGTAAAGTGAGGTACGGCAATGTGGCGGACCTCCTGGCATTTGTCAACATGGTGTCCAACACACCTGCCTCCACACTTTCCAAGATAAATGAGGAGCTTGGGGTGCTGCTGAACAAGGTAAGGCATGGGCTCTTCGACATTATTATATTCAGTTTATAATTAATTACTGTGTCTGAAATGGCACTCGAATCCCAAAGCCTTATAAAAAAATAAGGTGGATTATGAGTGTTCTGTATCTCCTAGGCTTGTGGTTCAGAAAAGAAGCAATCAATGGACTTAAGTGACATTGGGATTGTTTTTTTTTAATGCACATGACAGGATGTTGTTGTTATAGGATCCCAGGGTTGTCAGAAGGATTTTATTTTCCATTGTAGATGTTGTTCAGTCCTAAAATCTCATAAAGCAATAAGTCAAAGTCTGAGCGATATACCCTGGCTAATCTAGAATACCCATAATGCACCTTGCTGGTGGAAGGGATGACTGAATAGACAAAAGATCAGTATCAGTGTATGTCTTACATGCTGCAGGATGACTTCCTGTCTCTTGTTCCCTTATAAGAACATTAGCTTGTGAGTTCCTGTGAACCATTTTGATGCTTTTTGGTGCATACTGCTTTTACCCGGATTGTCTTTTATGTCATTGCAGTGTGTGTTTCCATGAGGTTTGTGTTCCAGCTTCACATCTCACCTCCTCTTTCTGTTTCACTCATTCAGACAGACATGGTTATAAAAGAGGGCCACTATCGCATTGATTTGGACGTGGTCCTGTTTCCGTGGCGACTGACCTACAAGGCTCCAGGCTCAGGACACATTCCCAAAGGCTCTTTCGGGAAAGTCCACTTGGCACAAGATATCGAAACACGCAAGCGGATGGCATGCAAACGGGTGAGTTCATACAGTGCCTGGAATTTGTGTACTGTCTGCCAAAGTTTCTCTTTCCCTCCCCTTAGGTTAATGTCTTCCAGGAAAGAACACATTCTTATTTTCCTGTCAGTAATAAGTCAGTGTTTTTCCCATCAGCCTCACAGAGTACTTCACATCCTGTTTGGCTGCAGTTTGAAATTGTTTTGATGGATTAGAAAAAATAGTGATGTTCTGTGATTGTGATTTTCACAGGCTTTCTGTGTTTAGAAATCTATTGCTAGATACAAAGCTATTACATGCATATTATTAATAGGTAATTATAGGTACACACTTGAGTATGTTGTGAGGTATCGAAATAGATTAGGAGATGGACAATGGTCAAAGCGCTTAGTCGCATACTTTTAGAGATCATGTGTGTGTGTCCTCGTGCGACATTCAGAGGGACCACGAGGGCAGGAGGAACAGAAAGGCAATCTGCTGCAATAAAGCAAGTGTTGTTGCAATAAAAGAATCTTTTTTTAAAAGAAAGACAATGTGATTGGAAAGGACCTGATTTGCCTCAAAAGCTCTTTTGTGATTTTTTTAAATTTTTATTTAGTTTTATTTTATTTGTTTGTTTATTTATTTATTTTTACTTTCAAACAAGCAGGTGTTGAAACTAGAACCCCGACAGCATTCAAGCATGACCACTGCAAACATACCATTACAAACATATGAGGCTACAGGCAGGTTATACAAATATGTGGCAAAAATATCTTTATAAGGACCATAGATGAAATAAACATGAGGAAAATACAGATTAAAGTGTCTAGAAATCTTTTTCATCAGTGACACACTCAGTTTAGGGCTTGAAGCATCTCAGATGTCAGATAAACTTCCTGTTAGTTTTTTTCATGCCCTTTGGGAGTCCCCTTATCTGAGGAAGTGTTTCTCTGCATTGTTTTAGCATATCGCAGCAACTATGAGCATTCTGCACAGAACGTGAAAATTAAAACTTAGTAGCTTTTGAAACCGAAATATACATGCAATCATTTATTTAAGCTTTTGTCTATTCTCATAATCATACACAGATCCCTTTGGAGCACTTCAAGCCTGCAGATGTGGAGATCCAGGCTCGGTTCCGTCATGAAAACATTGCTGAATTGTATGGAGCTCTGCTGTGGGAGCAGGGTGTGTATCTTTTCATGGAGGCCGGAGAAGGTGGCTCGATACTGGAGAAGTTGGACAGCTGCGGTCCAATGAGAGAGTTCGAGATTATTTGGGTCACACAGCAGGTTCTGCGTGGACTGGAGTATCTACACTCGCACAACATCATACACCACGACATCAAACGTGAGTCTAATGCACTTCTGGTCATCATTTGATATTTAGATTTATAGGAATCTTTAAAAAGAATTGATTTGTTGATATATGACATTGAGAGTGGTGTATCGTAGCAAATAAGGCAGTCGATCTCAGTCCGTATGTGCCGCACTGTTGTTGGAAACTGTTCTGCTTCTGCACCGATGCATTCAGTCCTCTCTTCCTTTCTGGCTCTCACTCAGGTCCTTTACATTCTTCTGCACTGTAAATGGCAGACATGCTCACATTAGCTTCCTGGCTTTAGTTACAAGTTAAAGTAACACAAAAACCTGCTGTGATTTAGAGTTCAGGCATGCATTGTACTTTATTTATGCAAATATACTTCGTAAGCAATACTGCAGAGGTGAACAATAATAAAGCAATTACTAAAGCGTCAAGGAACAAATATATATAATAGCATATAAAAACAGTGCATACCTTTCAGAGAGGCAGCTACACAGGTTTTAAATGGCAAACAGGTTTGGGTGTAGTGTCTGATTGCAATTGTGTAGTGAATAATGCAATAACATTGCATTATTAATCTGCATGATTGTTATTTCTCATGAGGACATTTAAAAAAATGCCTGAAATGAACTTCTTAACGAAGAAAATAGTGTAGTAATTGTGGGTTTTTCTGTGCGTAACTTAGATCTGCTGTCCACTACTATTGTTCTGTGCATGTTGTGCATTTATTCAAAGCAAGCTCACATGAACCACCGATATAAAAGCAGGATATACTGTACATACCTACGACACATCAAAGCTTATTTCAAGTAAATCTCTCTGCTAAAGGCCAGACAACAAATAAGCAGGAACTGGAATCTAGGCCAGTGTTAGGAGGAAGTGGTGATCTGGTTTTTTTTTTAGCTGTTTTGCACTGTGTATTTTACCTTTTGAACAGTCTGGAACCACCGCCTAGCCCATCAGAGTAAAATAAGTCAGCTACAACCAGTAACTTTCCCTTCCTTTCCTTAATGTTAATCTGAATGCCAGAGAAAACCAAGAAATAAAACTCATGACCTTTAGACGTTTGGAAATTCCAGCGAGACAGAGTGGGAGAGAGAGACGGAGTGAACAGAGTGATGTAAAACAAGTGATTGGACACAGTGTTCTGTACCATGGTGTGTAGTTTTGGCCTTCGCTTTGATATTAAACTTGCGGTTCAGTGCCAGTAAAAATAATAGGAGACAGGAGATCATGTCTCTGTGAAGTTGTTTCAGTCCAGTGAGTACTGCGGCTCTCCCATTACAGTGAGTGACAGTGTCCAAGCCTCATGTCACCCATGTGTCCTCTCTATCCTCATCTCTCTCCCTCTCTCCTTCTTTTTCTCTTCTCTGTCTGTCTTTTCCTCAATGTAGCCAGTAACATTGTGCTGATGTCTGCCAAAGCTGTGCTGGTGGATTTTGGCCTAACAGTGCAGATGACGGAGGATGTGTATATCCCTAGAGATCTCAGAGGGACGGAGGTGAGTGTGTGTGCGTGTACGTGTGTGTGGGGGTGGGTGAACAACCATAATTCATTGTCGAAAAAAAAAACCCTGCTTCTATGATTCATTACATGATTGCAATCATAAATGAGATATAGTAACCTGTTACAAGAAATAGGGGTCAGCAATTGTAGAGAAGCTCCTACATACACTGAAGCACATGTAGTTTGTAGTAAGAGATAACATTTTATTTTTGAGACATGTTGTACATTCATTATTAATATGTGATTTGTCAGGATTAATATCGTTTATTAGCAAACCCATGCCAACACTCGTATTAGCTTCACATGCCTTGTTTACTCCTATGCCTTAGTGGGAAACTCCCAGGCATACACACACACACACACACACACACACACACACACACACACACACACACACACACGGTTTTGATCCTGCCTGGAAAGTCCACTGTGCAGATGATTTGCACTTCACTCTTAAACTCCCCGTCTGTTCCAGCCGTTAAGTGCTTTATTCCTGTTCTGTGTGCCGTGGTTGGATTCACGCGGAGGCACATGTAGTGGAGGAGGCACATGTGTTCCTTATGTGATGATGTATATCTTCTTTATTATCTGGAAAACATAATAATAAGTCATATACACTTATTTAACTTTCTGTTCAGCAGAAGGAAGTAATGCTATCAATTTACAAAAATATCCCCCCAAAACTCCAGGGCGTGCCACTAGATTTACTGTTTAACATGCATAGTGTATGAAAAGCTGTATCACATTTACACTGTACCACTAAACAAAGAATGAAATATCTTTACATAGTTTTTTAAATTATTGTTCATAATAATATTATGTCCAGATGTACATGAGTCCGGAGCTGGTTTTGTGTCGAGGACACAACACAAAGACGGACATCTACAGCCTAGGCACCACCATTATTCACATGCAGACTGGTAGCCCACCTTGGGTGAGGAGATACCCACGTTCTGCATATCCCTCGTACCTCTACATAGTGAGTATATCACATATAACAGTTTTTACATACCGCCAGTGTGCAGTAATAGACTATTGATTCTATTTATTTATTTCCTTTTTAATATCACAGCACTGATGCTTTCTCAGCCCTGATTGGTCAGATGGTGTTGATGAATTTTCTTTAAGAGCAGATACTTTAAGAGTACCTGGCATTTTATAGTGTTAATGAGCTGGTTTTTCTCTGTGCGCTCATTTCTTTGGTAACAGCTCACTCACAGGGACTTGATGGGACTTGTATGGCACTCCCTTCAGAGTCTGGTTCCTCTTGGGTTTTCTACATGTTATTTTATGGGTAATTTCCTTACCACTATTTCTAATGGTTTATTCATTCGTACTACACTTATCTGCATCTGTTGCATGACTACAAAATCCAGAGTAAAGACACTATATAAATATCTGAATCATTGACTGTATTGGATTTTAACTTAGAATTATATTTCTGATAAACTGGTTCAGTATTTCCACTATCTACACTAAATTTTTTAAAACTAGTGTCATTGTTGTTTGAAGAGTCTATCCTAACTGTCATGAATGGTGTAATCAAACAAGACAATTATTTATATAGGTGGATATTTGGTTTACAAAGGATAGTAGAAATGAATTAGGTTCATACATAAAGTTTGTATGTTAGGGGTTTGCAACGTGATCTTGATCTTTGAAAACTGGTCAACTCAACAAGATTTCGTTAAGTTCATGTTGTAATCCATTTCTATATGATCCATACTGGGCTCAAAAACTCTCAACTCCTTTTAACTTGCAAGATGAAAAGATATTTCACAAATTATTCTAAGTATTTTGGACATCCATGGCATATTTAGATGATTGTTTATTTATTTATCTGTTTGTTTTTGGTGACCAAATGTGGGTAAAAATCATGAAATAACTCTTGTAAATAGAAAGGCTGAACACTCCAATAAGCAATGCACGTATTAATTAAAGTGTGTACAGTAAATATATGTCAGACGTACCGTTTCTATGACTGAGTGGAAGCAGTTTTCCGCATGTGGTCAGATATGCCTCCTCACTATTACAACCACACAAACCGAAAACACCCTGTTGGTGAAGCTTTTGACAGTTTATTTCCTATAAGCTCTTTGCTGCAAATCTGATACAGTTTCTTTCAGTTGTTCACTTTAGTTCACTCAGTATCTATAACTGGGCCATTTTTATTTCTGCATTAGGACTAGTTCTCTTTTCCATGACCTAACTGGTGCTTTTTTCCCTCAGCATATGCTTTCACTGTAGCAGGTTTCTGCAGAAACTATTTGTAGCTAAAGCTGTAGCTTTTTATCTCTCCTGTTTCAGTCACTGGACAGTAATTTGAAGAAACTGCGATCTAAAACTGAAACACTGTTGGAAACATTAGCAAAGTGCTGTAGTCTGGGGTTGCTTTGGGATTTAGGAAGTGCCAGATTCCTTGTGTTCGAGTCCCGTGCTTGGTCATTTTTGTTTTAGTGTGGATGCTCTCCCTGTGCTTGCCTGGGTTTCTTCCAGGTACTCTGGTTTCCTCCCACAGTCCAAAGACATGCACATTAGGCTAATCAGCTGTTCCAAATTGACCCTTGGTGTGAGTGTGAATGGGTGTGTACGTGTTGCCCTGTGATGGTCAAGTGAGCTGTTCAGGGTAAACCACGCCTTCACCCAGTGCCAGCTGAGATAGGCACCAGCCTCCCTGTGTCCCTTATAGGATTAAGCGTTTCGGCAAATGAGTGAGTGAGTGAGTGAGTGAGTGAGTGTTATTACATGAAGTTCTCAATATTGATATACAGAAATATCCTTTTAAATGTTCGGTATTAATGTGAGGATAGAAGGAAACATGATTCTGCGATATTTAGCCATAAAGCTTTGACCCTATTAAGATAAAGGCAGATGCAACTTTTTAATTTTTTGTTCTATATTTTTTCTATAATCACTCAAAAACACCAGAACCTTATCATTTTATGGTCTTGAAAAGTAACCTTTAGAAATGAGGGTTGCATTTGGAAATGACAAAAGTTTTATACGTATCATCAGGTTTTAGCACTGAAAAAAAATATTACCTGTTTGAATTTTTTACCCTCCCTATATAAATATATGAATATAAAATTTCATCATGGAGCAAAGCCCAGTATTCTGTCATTAAAGTGCAGTGACTGTATTTAGACAGACATCAGTGCTGTTGGTTCTGTTTGTGGTTTTGTTGACGGCTATGAACTGATGTTTACCTGCGGTTTTTTTGTCAGTCTCTTTTAATTTGTGTTTAATCTGGGCACGGAAAATGGTTAATTTTGCTTTACATAAGATTGTCCCGTGATGTCAGAATTGTTGTCACACCTGGCCACACAGTGGGTTTCAGTAGACTGACGTTAATGGTGTACAGCTTTTCTGTTTTCAGTTCCCTGATATTCCTCTTTCTGTGTGCAGATGTTAGTGATGTGCACTTTAATACCCTCTGCAGCTACAATCCTGTTTGCTTTCATAAATAAATACACATTTCATTTCAATCGCTTTGTCTCTCTGTGCAGATCCATAAGCAGGCTCCTCCTCTGGAAGACATATCAGAGGACTGTAGTCCTGCAATGCGAGGCCTTCTTGAGCGAGCCATGGACAGAGTCCCATCGCGGAGGAGCTCTGCCACAGAGCTCCTGAATGAGGAGGCCCTCCATCCTTCACGAGAAGATCAGCCTCGCTGCTGGAGTCTTGACTCTGCTCTTGGGGATAGCTCACACCCACTTTTACGCCAACATAGTCAGATAACAGATAGCACACAAGGTAAACACACAAACACACAAACTGGCACATCCTGCATGTCTAGTTATTTGCATGGCTTCACATTTTCTATTGTCGTTTTAGATTCCTCGACACTGTACACTGAAGACTCTGGGCCGTTTAAAAGAAAAGGTTCCCTCTACATAGACCTCGGTGCTGTGGCTAACTATTACAACTTTGTGCGGGGTCCACCGACTGCAGAGTATGGCTAGAGGATCCTCAGGTCTTTATGAGTGTACATTTAGTTTAAGTTTGGGTGACAGGTACCTGATGATAAAATGCATACGGACTGAACCTTGTGCTTTACCATCATTGACAAGTCAGTCACCTCAAGTACCAGTTAAACAGGTTGATTTGCTGATGGGTTGGAAATGACACCTGCTCATTCTGTCCACAGTTTGGCATAGAAACCGTAACGAGAGGACTAATAGCAGAGTCAGTAAAGTTGTAAGTTCCATGTGATATTACATATCATTAGTGTCAGAGATCAAAAGGCAAAAAAGCAAATCGTTGTCTCATTTTGCAGATTGTGTACAGATCATCCAAAGGAAAAAAAAACCCAGTAGTAGTTAATCATGTATTGTGGTATACAAGAAAACAGTCCATAAAGTGTATAAAGGACTGTGAGGGTGAAATGTTTCATATTGCTGCATTATAATAGAAATATTACATATAATATTGTAGCTGAATTATTAGATCTATGAGACGATGATTAAGAGTCTGGGGACCCTGATATATTTTTGTTTTCATTCTATAACCTCAAGGCTGGACCTTCTCGAGATTCGTCGAATGTACTTACACACCAGTGTATGTTTAAAAAAAATTGCATGACTCTCCACAGAAACTTTAGGAGAGTAAAAGACCAAATCATAGAGTTCTAAAAATGTTTTAAATGTGAAGGACAATTAAATGAAGGAGACATAATCTTCCAGGTTCAATAGGTTAACTATACACACTTTCAACAGGATATGCTGGATCAAATCCTTTGTTTGTGTACTGAAGGTTTTTCCATCTTCATTCTTATTTACATAAATGCCTGCAGACTTTCACGCCAGCCAATCCGAACCCAAGCCTGATCAGTGCATTTTAATCTTCATATAGTCAGTAGGTGTGTTTGTGTTCCTGTTTGGTTGGAGTGAATCTCTCGGCTATTGCAGACCTTTGTGAATAAGACTGAACTCTCTTTTTTACTGTATGTGCTCTACATGTATAGAAATTCTGCTTTGCTGGGCACAGTGTAATCATAATAATACAGTGCAGGGCATTACAGAATTCAGCATTATATGTTTCTTAAAAATATTTGTTTGATGGGACACTGGATGTTTGTCTATTATTTGTGTTTTCAGTACTGTTGGTATTTTCCTGGAGAATGTAAAGTTGTTCCTGTGGAATGTGTTTTGGTTGAGTACTTGCAGTGCAAACAGTCACAATGGATCATGTGTATTAGACAAAAATTACAACACAGCTGGAGTGTGGCACACACAAATTTCTGTAGTAGTTTTACAGCCTCATTTAATCATAAACAAGGCAAATCTTACTGTCTTAATGTTTCGGCCACCAGACTTTTTTCATTATTTTACTTTTGCATGAGTTGTTATTTTCTACAGAGCGAGTAGTTATGAATGTGCACTGTGTTGAAAGTCTGTAAAGTAAACATTATAAACTTGTTAGTCTGATTTTTTTTGAGATAAACATTGTTTTTGTTTATATTTTTAAACTGTACATTAAGTTAATAAAGTTTGAAATTGAAAATCTGCCTTTGTGTGCTTTTTAAGCTGTTGAGCGGCTCATTTCATTGAATTGCATGCATTAGAACAGTTAGATCCTTAGAAACTTCAAAGAAAATTGTCATTACTATAGAAATATTCCTCCAGTCAATTCTGGAAAACATACAGAGCTTGCAGAGTATACAAAACCACAAATGTTCTTATCAAGAGCAGGTGTTTTGCCTGTCAGCTCTAGCAGAAGGGAATTATATGCAGTGCGTTTATATGAAATGACACCTATGTATAAAAACACAAGTTTCCCTGTTATAAAGTGAGTCAGCCAAACCATGCGTGGCCTTCATTCTCTGACTGCTGTGAGTGCATATTTCCCTTCCAACTTAAATCTTAAGTTAATATTTGCCTTTTGGTGTGCTTTATTTGCTGCATCAATACTTCATGCTGCACTTCTGTACTGATAAGAGTAAACTTGTTTTTCTGGTGTTATCCTGTTTTTACTTCTTCACAAAAGCAATGATGATTTCACAGATTTTATCCCTCTTAACAACCACAGAAACTATTAGCTAACATTTTTAATATAAATATACTGAACTATTAATACATATATTAAGGTATAGGTATAATCTAAACATTGTCTTATTTTTATGGAACATTAAGAAAAGCCTGCTGAAGGAAATGTACTGGTTATCGTTGTTAAGATAAAATGTTGATCCAGGGAGTTTTTATTTGCTGAATGAAATAATTTTTCATAAACAAATATACATCATTAGTAAAATCATTTTCATAAGCAAATTTACAAACGAAAAGTTCCTCAACGTGTCTGCTTCTGTGTGCTTTTTTGATTCATTCGTTATTCTGGTCTATTATTTACTTTATTCAGGTCAAGATTGTGATGCCTATCCTAGGAACACTATGTGCACAGCAGGTTAATGAATGTTCATCAGAAAAAAACACAAATGAAACCAGAGACATCAAACCATTACTCTCCTAGCTAAATAAATACAGTATCTAGTAGGAATTATCAGTTACTCATCACTGATTTGCTGACCCACTAACTTCTACTAGAGTCATGGAGAGCCTCAAGCCTATCTCAGCCAACACTGGCAGAAGGCGGGGTTCACCCTGAACAACTCACCAGACCATTGCAGAGCCAATTTGGAACAGCTAATCAGCCAACTGTGTATGTATTTGGACTGTGGGAGGAATCCGGAGTATCCGGAGTAAACCCATAAGCAAGGTGAAAACATGCAAACTCCACACAGAAA
>JAOUQZ010000051.1:10948838-10965172 GCA_028564935.1 Neosilurus hyrtlii
ATATATGTTTAAATACATACATGCATTTAATATGAATTCATGAATGCTTGATAGTAACCTGAGCATCTGGTACTGGCTTGTGCTGGTACTGGCCATTACAAAGTACTGCCATACTAATGCTTCTTAATGTATACAGAAATGTAATCCCCCCCTCTCCCCGCCCCACCATTTTTATTCATAAGGCATGATTCCTATTGTACAAGTTATTCACTTAAGTTTGGCTGCAAAGTGTCTTCAATCAAATTAATTACACATGCATGTGCAATACAGTGATTCATCCCCATTCCCTTTCACAGGGAATATTTTTACTGTCTCTTAATTACCATTAAAAGATCATGTGTGGGCCCAGAACATGGAGAGAAAAGCCAGAAGAGTGATGGGTCTGTCTGTCGTGCTTGTGTGTGGGTGTATATGTGTGTGGTTCTGATCCTATCCTATCCATCTCTGTCTTCCTGAACGTAGCGGACTGTATCCTGTGACCGAGGCATTCGCCATCTGGTCTAGCTCAAACTGATCACCCACATTACTGGGCTGCATTTAGCTAGGCACTCTTTTCTTATACATTATGCATCACTATGCATGCACATTAAGGATATAAGGTTAAACATTAATTTCACTTCAACCTTTCAAAACAAATGTACATTTTTGCTATTTTACATGTTCTTGTAAACAAAACATGTGAACACATGCTGCTCAAATAAATATTCAGATGAATACTCCTGCTCACTCTTTCTCTCTCTCTCTCTCTCTCTCTCTCTCTCTCTCTCTCTCTCTCTGTCTCACTGACACACACACACACACACACACACACACACACACATGCATGAATGCTTGCACTCACAAAATTACATTACCATGTTTCTGAGGACCTTCCATGAATAGAAGAATTAATGCAGCCAATTAATATGATGCCAACATCCAAACCTAACACTATCTGAAACCTCCGTCATCACAAAGAAACATTTCAACCCTTTTGGATGTTTTTCCTTTTTTAAATAAGACACACGCACAGTATACTGTATACACACAGGTATATGATTTTATACATTTATAATACATTATTTTTATATTATTTGTACTTATATTATTTTTGTACATTTTTATACTATTAATCTAATTGTTATATAATCATGAATTCATCAATTTGCAGAACTGCCTACTCCTACTAGGGTCGCCAGGAGGCTGGAGCCTATCCCAGCCAACTCCGGTCGAAGGCATGGTGACATCACATTCACAGCTAGGAGCACTTGCGTAAATCTATTTACACTAATGTGCATGTCTTTGGACTGGAGGAAACCCACACAAGCATGGGGAGAACATGCAGACTCCTCACAGAAACATCCTTGCCCGAAGCCAATACCTTCTTGCTATGAGGCCAGGATGCTAATCATGATGCCACCGTGCTACCCACGTCTTCTAATAATTTTAAAATGTTCGTTATCAGTATAATGATCAAAAGCAACCAATGACTTTTTCATTTTTTATATGCATCCCCTTATTAATATAAGCAAGTAAGACTCCACTTCCTCCCCATCACCTTCCTCTTAACACATCACATCATTTCTGTCACTAGTGTTTTTTACAGGCAATTCTGTGATATACACAACTAATTAATGTTTGAAGCCTGGTTTCCTTCACCATCCTGCCATATGTAGGTGTGATAGACACCACCAGCAGACCAAAGTGGAAAATGGCCAGCACTGTGACCCGAGGTGGCTACCTCACACTCCATAAATTGCTCAACAACTCTGCCGCTAATGTTTAATCTGCACCACCCTGATGATTTTAAGCACTATTAGCACTTTATTGTTAAATGGCCTTTTAAAGTAGGTTTTAAAAGTAGTTTGATTCCACCGACTGTCAGTGCTCTTCATGTCACACCTCTGCTGTGCCTTAACCTGAGCTAAATTTAGATATGATTCATCGGCTCATACAAAGATTTGTGTGAAAGTCCAATCGGGTTAAACCATGGTATTGTTTGCAGACTATAGATGCACTTTCCTTCCGAAACCTTATCATGTGTTTTCACATTTCACACAATAGTCTTGAAAAATGGTTAAAATGATCCTTTATGTGAGTGACTTGGGTAGGTGTGTGAGTGTCTGTACACGAGTGAGCAGTATATGTATTATTTTGTCAGCTAAGTGCTAGTGAGCTCATCAAAACAATGACCAGTAGACACGCAGGCGTCAAACGCTCCTCTAGATAAGGTGTTGTAAGCCTACTATTATCTAAAGTCTTTGTGCAAGGGGAGGAGTGTTGGGTGGTGTTTTCAGGGGAATTCCCTCTCTCTCTCCCTCTCTCTCTTTCTCTCTCTCTCTCTCTCTCTCTCTCTCCCTCTCTCTCTACCAAGATGTTTGTTTTAAACTGTCTACAATATTATTGTCCAATGATTAAATTAATAATTATCTATTGTCACAAATCAGAATTTTGTAGTTGTGCGTAAAAACCCTGCACAGACCTCATACCATACACTTCAACCTTTACTGTCGTTTATTTAGGGAGCTTTTCTATAAAGCTTTTAAAAGTGGACTACAATACATGCACTTTCTAGCTGTATTTCATTTTAGTCTCCTTCTCTGTCTCTCTCCTTCTGTATCATATGCACCCCAAACCCTGTAATCTTTCTTAGCCATAATATGGCCCAAATGACACACCCTGCCCTTACTCCACTTTTTTTCCCTCCTTAAATGAGGTACTAGCAGAGCTGCATTTAAGCCTAGTGCGAAGGGAAAATTATAGTTTATTATAGTTTATTAGTTGAAATTATAGTCAGCACACTACTCTTTGATACCAAAGCCGGTATCTTATATATACATACTTTCAAATAGTATTACTTTGCATAACTTGAACATGGAAAGAAATGTATTTTAGTTTATTTGTTTGTTTGTTTATCTTTACATTTGTTTATTTCACAATGTGGACATAGGAAAGTATATCTTAAATATTTTTATAGGTGCGCAACAATTTTAATAAGCTGGCCATGTTATCATTCGCTGTTACTTCTGTTAATATCTCTGGGGTCTTGTTTGTTTTAAATTGGGTTTTGAGTTCTGTATTGAACTGTTTTAACCATCTTTTGATTATTTCCTTGGCGTCAATGAACTGAGTAGTAAATAGTATGTGGTAGAAACACTGAAATAAGTCATGCTAATAACCCTAATTGACTGACTGCTTCATTTTCAAATCATTTGTTCTCTCTCTTCTGCATTAATATAATATCTGGGCCTCAGGAAAAATCAACTGCTTTATGAGCTACTAGAAAAACTCCCAGAAACAAAGAGTTACCAATATAATAAATACATATAGAGAGAATGGCCTATGAGTTTTGCTACAGCTCCTAAGTCCGGATTCAACTCTACCATAACGAATTATGCTGTTTGTCCATGAAGGCTACCCAGGGACCAACCAAACCTTTTGGAATAAACATTATTTCTTACGTTCTCATTAGAAAGTGTTCAATCTGAATCAGGGTAGACATTGTGATACCTGCTATGCCACCATGATACCAACTTGATTTCAAGGGATTATGTAAGGATATCTGCATTAATAATAATATAGTCCTGAATTGCAACTAAAAAGAAAAGAAAAGGTATTGCACCATGCTTTCAACATCATGTGTAAATAAAACTCTAGTGTTATTTCTTGTTGTAATTTTCTTTGAGCAGACTGTACAATGGCATTAAGAAGACCATTGTAATTAGTAGGAGTTTAATAGCAGGTGGTGTAGGGTTGTTTGGGTCACTTAGAGACAGTCTCCAGCAGGAGTAAATAAAAAGGGCCCGTCATGGCTGCCTGCCGTGCTCCGTCCTGTAATTTAGAGAGTGTCTCTGCAGCCTAATCACTGTCTGACTGCTCACTGTTATTACCTGTGCTCACGAGAGGGAGAGGCTCACTGTGGTGTGTGTGTGTGTGTGTGTGTGTGTGTGTGTGTGTGTGTGTGTGTGTGTGTGTGTGTGTGCGTGTGTGTGTACTGGTGCCAGTGAGACAGACTGACCTAAGGGCACTCATTACAGACATTAGGGACGTTAACCTACAGCCTGAACAGCTCATATGTTTCAGTCTATAGCACAGTGTTTTCCCACTGAACAAAGACTCGATCAAAAAAACTCTGTTGAACACTGCTGTTTTTCCCTCCCCACCTTTTACTCTGTGTTGCAGCAGAATTAACATTCAAAAATCTGAGTTGAAAAGACAATTTAAGAGTTGTTACAATTGTTCAGGGTTTTATATTCCATCTAGAACCATCAGCATTAATTGCAATGTTTGAATATCATTTGGAGTTTGCTAATATTATCATTTTCAAGATCTAATTATTTACATTTTAAAAGTCAAAATATCCACATTTGAAAGTTAAGAGCTCCTGTTAAATTTTACCCACCGAATGAAAGAATACTGAAACACATTTCTGAACCTTTTAGATGACCTTTTAGAAACATTTTGTCATTCATCTTTTGCAATTTAAAATATGTTCATTCATTCATTAATTTTCTATGCTGCTTAATCCTAATTAGGGTCGTGGGGAGGCTGGTGCTCATCTCAGCCAACTCAGAGTACATCCTGAACAGCTCGCCAGTCCATTGCTGGGTTAACACATACACCAGAAATTCACACACAAACCTAGGGCAATTTGGGACCGCCAGTCAGTCTGATGTGCATGTTTTTGGACTGTGGGAGGAAACCGGAGTACCCGGAAGAAACCCATGCAAGCACAAGGAGAATATGCAAAGTCCACACAGAAACGGAAATCAAACCCAGGCCTTCTTGATATGAGGTGGACGTGCTAAGTACTACGCCACCGTGCCATCTTTAAATTAATGTACCTTTTAAAATTAAATGTAATGTTAATTTCATTTTAATGTTTTTGTTGTTGTTGCTGTTTTTTTTTTTTTTTTTTTTAACTGAATCTCAAATGGTGTTCTGCTGGGTTTAGCAGACAGTACACTGGGCCTGTGACATCACTGTTATATAGGTCATTATTGAAATCTGGTACCATAAAGTGTGACATTGGGGTGAAAAATTCACAGTCCTCAAATTTCAATGTTGTCTAGTTTATTTCCATCTATATTGACCATAAATTCATGAAGCAGTGTTATAAAGACACTACGAGCGAGAACTACTTCATGCACATAACTGCACCTTTATTAGTAACAAACAGGAATAAGTTCATTTGTAACACCAAATTCACATTCAAATTCATTCGTGTATGGACACAATGGGATTCATCCCATTTGCTTTTGGTAAATAAATTCATTACGGCTTGACTACGTGTGAAATAAATCCACTTCAGGAGGAACTCAATTGTACAGTTATCGTCGTAACTTGGAACCTCACCCCTCACAGGAAAAGTGGATCAAGTCCGTATGTAACTGGCGTGGACACCACTGGTTAGATATGTAACCATAAATTGATGTGCGATTCTCAGTCCACATGTATGGCATGAAACATAAGGAACAAAATGTCACAATTTTCATCAACATTGCAAACAATTTTGCAGAAAAATTTCAATGTCAATTTTTTTTGTTTATTTATTTATTTTTGCTAGATGCATCCAGATTATTTTATTTGGAATGTTGTATGTGTCCGTGTGGTATGTTTTGGGCAGGGATTTTTTTTTTCAATGTATATTTATTTACTTATTTATTTTGGTATTTCATTGACTGCCAAACACTTGTCAGTCATTTCAGTGTCAACATTTCTAACATATTTTATATTTATTTCTACACCTAAACTTTTGACTTATTACACACTTATTCATCTTAAAACCTTATTCTATTTGGAAAGGTACAGTATGTAGTCACATCAGAGAAATATATGTCTGGACCATAAGACTAGTCCTTGGACTTCAAAGTGTTAATGCAATCAGTGACTTGTTTTTTTGTTTGTTTAGGGTGTTTTTGTTAACAAGCTGTCATTAAATGTGCAGTGTGCTCAGCATGGCCACTTGTGTCCAAATGCAATGTTCCTGGTCTGTCATTTACTTACCAAATTTACCTTCAGCCAGAGAGCTAGAGAGATCAGAGCATAAAAGCAGAAGCCGACATATCATTTTAACTGCCACCTCAGATGATTGCAGTGTTTACACACAGTGTAACAAAAATTCCTGTCTCTGAACAAAAGCTTAAAATTAAAATTATTAAAATTAGGGCCTGCAGTAACTGGTTATATCGTCTGTAAAAGAAACATGGACTCCAGATGTCTCAAATTTTAGGACCCTAAAAAAGCCTATTTTCCATATCACGTCTGTCATTTAAACTGTCCTTCCATCTACAGAGTAAAATAAGAAGGGATGGGGGTGATGAAAAAGCTTCAGTTCTACTGAATGAAAGGCTGTATGTAGGGATGCTGTCCATGTACTTCTACAGCTGATGGGTTACATAAACACTGTAAGGACCCTTAGTCTTGGCACTCCTCACTTTAGTTTAAAGCTGAGATTTAAATGGCAGAGAGTGCTCTGACCTTGAATAACGAGAGGATCACTGGGGGCACTGGAAGTTGGTATGGATTCTTTAGCTTTAAGCTAATTTCATATAAAACCATCATCACCTCTGTTAACCTGACAGTAATTTTGGAAACAGAAATATATAGAAGTGAATAAAGCCATGTAGTCCATGCATGAAATATTTAGATTTATGTCCCAACAGTTTGTAGCTCTGGCACAAGAAGCTATCTCCTTTTGTCCCTTCCACATTTCATTAAATAAAAACATGAAGAGGCTAAGGGCAGTGGTGGCCTGGTGGTAAGGTGCTGGATTTCTGAACCCAAGGTCGGGGGTTCAAGCCCCACTATCAACGGGTTCTCACTGCTGTCCCCCCAGTGCAGCTAACTGGGTTATCAAAGGCCGGCCATGTGTCTCACTGTCTATGGTGAGAGGCATGTAAAAGAACCATTGCTGATTTTCGTCAAGAGGAGGCTGCATAGCCGTCAGTGTGTTTCTGCCCTGCGATGGCCTGGTGAGTTGTCCGGGGTGTACTCTGCCCTCACCCAGAGTCGGCTGAGTTGGGCACCAGCCTCCCCGCGACCCTAATTAGGATTAAGCGGTAGCGGTTCAGGAAATGACATGACATGACATGAAGCGGGTGCCCAGCTTTTAACACAGTGTTGACTCCGACATTACAACCAGATGTTACGAGCTATAAGCACTGTATATAAGATGAAGGATTTAACTTCAGCAGGACTCTTTAGTAAAATAGAAGGGGAAATTAACTGAATCAGGATTTTTCTTTTACAAAGATTCCATGGACAGTTTTTACAAGTCTTGTCCATATTGGGACGTTCTGAGTGTATGAGAGTAATTAATAGCCTTTAAAATACTAAATAAGATGCATACATACTGTGTATATATATATTTTCCTCTCTTAACAATTGCATAGTGTGCCTTACAGAGGTCATATAGGAAAGAATGACTGTGCAGTGATGTAATGAGATGGTTTTGATGGTGGCATAAGTCTAAAAGGACTTACAGATTTCTGATGATGGGCAATTTAAAATTTCATGTATATTGTAATTTGGCTGTAGGAGTTTCAGTTGGATAAGACTCAGGTACTTAAGGTCTATACAAATCATGAAAGTATGAAGTTGTCTAAGGAAACATTTCCATTTAAATTGTATATGGACTATAAAAGTTAATAACTAGCAATTCTCTCACTCACTCATTTGCAAAACCATTTAATCCTATCATGGTCGCAGGGAGCTTGGAGCCTATCTCACAGGGCGAAGGTGGGGTATACCCTGAACAGCTCCCCAGACCATTGCAGGGCCAACATGCACACAACCATTCACACTTACACTTAGGAGCAATTTGGAACAGCCACTTAGCCTAATGTGCATATTTTTAGACTGTAGGAGGAAACCAGTGCACCTGGAGGAATCCCACGCAAATACAGGAAGAACATGCAAACTCCACACAGAAATGCCCTCAGAGAGCCTGAATTGAACCCATAACTAGCAATTGTTGATCTCATAAATGTTTCCGGATTATTCCCAGTGTAATGAGCTTTGGCATTTTCAGCCAGTAGCAGAAACATGTCTCTCCATCACACTTCTCCCTATTGTTGCCTTGATAAGTATTTTCAAAAACAGTAAAAAAAAATAAATAAATAAAAGGTTTTTTTTGAGTTGGAAAATTATGACTACTACTACTACAAGCGTATGGAAACCTTTGTAAAGTCCGCTGTTTTTTTTTTAAGTGAAATCATTGTCCCTCAGACCTCCAGGAGCTAAACTAAACATTCAGATTAAAAATAATAATAATTAAAAAAACTTTGCATATCTCCACTGTATGGTCAGAGGGTCATTTGTGGTGCAATAAAATTTAATTAAATTCAATTAATTTGACCTTACTTTAAACTCATGAGAACAGCATAGTGTCAGTGAAAATGAAACAAAACTATGAACTGTGTCAACATCCCCTTCAGATTGAATCAGTGTTGATTCAGTATTAAGATAATAGTCTGTAAGACTAAAATTACTCTGTAATCAAACTTAATTCAATTTCCACATATATACCATTCTGTTGAGTGACATCAACTCACAATTCAAAACACTAGGGTACCAATACCATGAGAATGAACAGTTTGTATGGCATTTTTAACACAGTAAAGCTGTATCCCCATTAAAACACAGAAATTTCTGATAATTGTAAAACCCCCCCCTCTCTCTTTCTCTCTCTCTCTCTCTCTAAAAATAGAACAGATAGAGTTGTTCAGAACCCTGCATCCCTCCTCTCACAATTCATATACACAGGTTACAGATAGTGCTGCTTCACAGATAGACATGGCACCAGACAGACTGATAACTGCGCATACTCGTCTGGGATTTAGTTTCCAAGACATTGGCAAATGATTACACAATTGTGCATACACGCACATGTATGATAAGTGACTGGTGGTCTGTTGAACATGTCAGTCAGGATTTATTATTCAAGGACACAAAGATAAAAGTTCATGTCCTGGATGGTTCATGTGGTTTTCTCTTTGATTCATGTACTGTATCTGGTACTGCTTTTGTACTGACAAGTTGCTAATTCTCCAACCATTCTCAATGTTCCCGCTACAAAACAACCATTTTTTTTCTGGTTCCGCAGCCCCACAACACTACTTGTCTGGAATCCTAATATGGTGATGTCATAAGTGTGGCCATTAACTCACTGTAGCAATATGCACTGATCTGCCATAACAATGTGTTTATATAGTGATCGGCCATAACATTAAAACCACCTGCCTATTTTTGACTAGGTCCTACTAGCATTACCAACATGGCTCCAACCCATCAAGGCATGAACTTCAAAAGATCTCTGAGGGTGGGCTGTGGTATCTGGCACCAAGCAGTTTGCAGCACATCCATTAATTCCTGTAAGTTGCAAGATGAGGCCTCCATGGTTTGTACAGAACATACACAGATGGGGAACTTGGAGGCCAATTTTCTCACACATTAGCACATTAACCTGCTGAAAGAGGCTAATGCCATAAGCGAACACCACTACAATAAAGGGGTGTACTTGGTCTGTAACAGTGTTTAGGTACATAATAGGTGTCAAAGTAACATCCACATGAAACCTAGGACCCAAGATTTATCCAGCAGAACTCTGTCCACAATATCACACTGCTTTGTGACACACATGTTCAAATTCAAATTCAAATTCAAATTTATTGTCACATACAAATTATACACAGTACAATATGCAGTGAAATGCTTAGTACGACTGTCCCAATGTAAAGATGTTTTAAAATGTTTTAAAAGTTATTGCTTATCAGTGTATGTGTGTTACTGAGAACAAACCTAAAAGCATCTTATCCTCTCCCTTTTGCACCAAAATTATGATTTTAGCCCAATCGTCTGTATATCTCCTTCAAAAATGCATCTCAGCATCCACTTTCTGATAACCAGTGACATACACAATGGGTTCATTGAGCAGTAAAAAGCGAGGGATGGATATTTTCTCAGGAGGAGGACAATGGGTACTCTCCTCCACTCGCCTTCCCCCTTTCATCCCCAGAGGTCCACAATGGAGCCAATTGTTGGGATTCACTGCAACATGGGGAAGCGTTTGAGAAGACACATCATGTTTAATTAACTGGTGGTAATGATCTCATTATTGGGAAGAGTTTCTCTCTGAGAATCCTGGACTCACACATATAGTGGAGAGGTGAGACTGAGGTCAGTGGAGCAGAACATGTCTGAAGAAGCTTTTGGAAAGCCACCCTATGTCTAAAATCATTTTCCTGAATTATATGTCTTCATAATATTTTCTTTAGTAGATAAATGGACCTTAATGGAGAACAGGATGTCATGAATTCCTGTGAAGCCAAAGGCTCTATTCATGTAACAGTTTTTCTTTCAAGAGATGAGAGTTAATCTCTTGATATGACTAAAACAAACATTCTTTTCTCCATTCTTTAACATTAACCTTGTCTGGGAGTGTTTTTGTTTGGTCTGCCAGTTTCTGAACAGCCTCTTACCCGTTTCTGTTCAACAATTACATTTATATACTAGAGGAGGATGTTGCAACATAAACACTGAATGGACTGTGTTAACAAGAAATGGATGAGATATAGTCAGTCAAACCATCTTCTGACTGTTTGACATAATGGCAGGATGAATAACTGATTAAAGACAAATGAACAAGGACTACTAATATAGATGTGTTTTACTAAATACTACAATCCACTGATGGAATGCTAACAAACTAAGTGAGAAATGATATAAGGAGACATGAGATGAGACGTAACAGCAAAAGACAAGTTACACAGGGTCAGAGAAAGGGAAAGGGGGAGGGAAGGAGGGGATACAGTCAGACACAGACTGAGCTGGAGGAAAATAGTGAGAGAGAAGGAGGGGAATTACAGAGCGAGTTCTTATCTCCAGACAGCCAGGGCCAGAGTGATAATATGCTCTGGAGACAATGTCCACTCCCATCCCGCACTATGACCTGCCAGCTATGAAATTGTATGTACAGGGTGGAGCACTTGAATTTACAAATAAAATGAACTGCACATCTTGATGAGTAACCTTTCCTAATGACCATGAATATTTCCTCCAGGTATTCCGGTTTCCTCCCACAGTCCAAAGACATGCACATTAGGCTAACTGGCTGTTCCAAATTGCCCCTAGATGTGAGTGTGAATACTTGTGTGTGTGTGTGTGTGTGTGTGTGTGTGTGTGTGTTGCCCCACAATGGTCTGGCAAGCTGTTGTGGGTGTACCCAGGCTTTGCTCAGTGTCGGCTGAGATAGGCTCCAGCCTCCCCGCAATCCCTAATAGGATTAAGCGGTTCTGCACATGACTGAGTGGTAGTGGGTAATATGATCTCTTATTCTTAAGGTGGCAGGAACTCTGGGATTTGTCCTTTTTGTTATGTCTGGTGTTAGGGTGACTTCTAGCACACTGGCCCATCCTAAATAAACACTCCAGCAGTTAGTGTGTAATGCATCAGTCACTCTGAACTATAAGAGCTACTTCAAACCGAAAATGACTCAAAACATGCATCTGAATCCACATACAGTACAAGTGAACTCCTAATAGTATGATAAGGTGCTTATTAATAATTAGTAAAATGACTGTGAACCTGTAATTGTGCTTGTTATACACTGAGACATGTTGTTGTGCGTTAATCCAACTTTTTTAAAACAAAGAAAACATAAACATGACAGCCAAACTAAATTTAAAACTGCCGCAGGGGTTTCTGCTTAATTTTGCTAATTAATATGTTCAAATATGCACTGATTTAATATAAGGGCAGCATGGTGGTGTAGTGGTTAACACAACCACCTCACACCAAGAAGGTCCTGGGTTTAAGTGGGCTCTGGCGTTTTCGTGTGTGTTTCCTCCGGGTACTCCAGGTTCCTCATACAGTCCAAAAACATACACAGTAGGCTAACTGGCTGTTTCAAATTGTCTCTAGGTGTGGATGTAAGTGTGCATGGTTGTGTGTGTTGCCCTTCGATGGTCTGTCAAGCTGTTTTGGGTGTAACCCGCCTTCACCCAGTGTCGGCTGAGATAGGCACCGACTTCCCCTCAACCCTAGAAGGATGAAGCAGTTTGGCAAATGAGTGAGATGAATGAGTGAGTTCTTAATTACCAGCACTGGTAAAACTTTACATTGTATACATATGATATAACAAGAAGCAGGTAGTGCCTTGACTGTATGGTATGAATATGAAACATTAAATCATTAAGGAACTGATAACTGTATCCAATTCATTATTAAGTATTTACAACTTAAATACACATTCGTCTGAATTTATATCTAGATTTTATTTTGAATTCATTGAATTGAATTGGAAAGCATTTCCATCTCAGTGCCCTGAGGTCACATAATCGATTCTGAATTCATCAGTGTTATGTTTCTATCCATGTCTTTTTTTCTGTGTGATGGGGTTCTTTCAGAGTCTCCAGGTTTTTTCTATGCCAGATGATGGATTGTCTAAGATATATCGACCCTAGGTGTGCACGTGTATGTGTCTTCAGGGTGCCCTGCGATGGACTAGCAGTGACTCAACTGAACAATGAATTTACATCTCACACACAATTCTCTATGTGAACAAGTCACTGAATCAATATTGTTCTCCATAATATTCTAAGTAAACATGACAGTGTTGGTTATATAATGTAATCTAATGTAATGAATATATAGTATTCTAATATAATGTAATCTCATGTGAGCATTTAAAGTATTTCAGGCAATCGATCATTTATTAGTTCTACTTCATTATTCATCATACTTTTCACTAGCGGGCTGGAGGCAGCCAACAGGTAAAGTTGAAGTGATCTTGGAGCTTTAAGTGCTCGCCAATGCAGAAGAAACATATAACTGCAGATCTATATTCATGATGGATTGCTTTGATTGTGTTCGTACCCTTAATGTTCCTTCTACCATTCAAGCTATTTTATATTATTTATTGAAATAGCATATGATGTGGGCAGCATGGCAGAGTTATGGTTAGAGTTTGGTGTTCTCCCCTTGCTTGTGTGGGTTTTCTCCAAGTACTCTGGTTTCCTCCCACAGTCTAAAAACATGCACATCAGGCTAAATGGCTGTTCCATATTGCCCCTAGGTGTGTGTGTTTTGGCCCTGCAATGGTCTGGTGCGCTGTTCATGGTATACCCTGCCTTCACCCAGTGTAGGCTGAGATGGGCTCTAACCTCCCCGTGACTCTTATAGGATTAATTGCTTTGGCAAGTGAGTGAGTGATTACACAATATATACAAAGTCAACAATCAGATCAATAGGGGACAGCATAAACAGAGTCAGAGCCAGGCACCAGGTCATACACAAGAAATAACACACAAATCGTAAAGGCGCGCGAACACACTACCAATCACAAAGGAGACAATATGCGCCCCATGCTCTCCACCAATCACCAACCGGGAGGCAGGGCCAAGTTCAAGGTTGTTCCTCTATAATGGGGAAAAACCGGATTCAGTGCAGTGAGCTGGGCCTGCAGATGAGAAAACCATAGTAGCAAACAAAAATACGAAGGGGATGTAACAGTGTGTACATATTTGTGCTAATGCCTGACAGTGCCAACTTATTAATCCTTGAATAACTGATTTAACACTTAAACTTGATTTAACATCTGATATTGAATGTGGGTCTTTGGCACTTTGGATTTACTACTTCATATATAAGATGCATACTGACATACAGTGTGTAATCTCAGATATCCGGATACAGCATGTTCATTCATCACACACATTTCTGGGTTTTACTAATTCATTTCCGATGCGAATCTGAAGGCGCGTACCTTTAAAACCACACCCATGTTTGACTAAGTCTTCCTTAGTGCTGAAACCCTGCTGCCATTATGCTGTTTTCTTTGGGCATTTATTTTATTTATTTATATATGTATATTTCTGGCTGAGAGCCACAAGGCCTTTCTGCAGCTAATACTGGAAGACGTGGATAATTCTTATGTAAACATCATGCACAAAACTGAATATGTGCATACATACACATGAAGGTAAAGACATTGCTTATTATGAAATCTGGAAAAAGGTCCAGATAATGATGCATACACACAGCAAACATATATGTATATCCTGCACATTAGCACATCATTCTTAACAAAAGCAGAATACATTTGTGTGTGTGTGTGTGTGTTTTGTTGCACGGGGGTAGAGGGGTTCGAGGACATTCTGCTGGCTTGCTAAAAGCTGTCTTTGGTGGTCTCCTCATCACTCCCTCAGGGACATTCTCTCTGGCCAATGTAAACAGAGATTAAATAATGGCCTCGACCCATGAAGCTCCCTCTCATCCTCTGTCACTCGTGCACACACACACCCTGTAGTCTTTGTGTAAGTTTCTGGTAATCTCTGACTAGCCCTTGTTTGTTGATAGTGATTATATGGCAGTGTGCTCTTTGAGTGGCACACACACCCGCACGTGCACACACACGCACAAGGTGATCACTGTCTGACACTACACTGACTGTGACATAAATATTTGCTCTCGCTTGGCTCAACTACAGGCATTTGGAAATGTTCAGATCAATTGATAATCACATCAAACTACATGCCTTAAATATTTGAGATACCAAAGCAACATTATCATAAAATCACACAAAATGTGCTCTAAATCATGACTGTTGTATAATTCATACCTGTATGGGTCTGTGGCTATATTTTGTTGGATTTTGTATGAACGGCGACCCTAATTAGGAATAAGTGGCTTAGAAAATGAATGAATGAATGAATGAATGAATGAATGGTTTGTTTCTTCTGATTACCAAGAGACTGGAAGCAGAATTTGTATTGTGTCAACTTTACTTTTAGATTATAGGTGAGATCACTATAATGAGCCTGAGCCCACTAACAGCAAATTTGTGAGAAACCAAATCAATAAGCCAAATATTATAATGCAATCTGAAAGTACTATCTGTTACAATTGCCACTTTCTAGGAGTTTAACGGTGCATTTGCCAGGAGTTTCATTATCTCAGGCTAATTCTGAAGTTGTGTCTGTGTGGACAGTGCTGGATAAGGAAAAATGTGTCTATAAAAACTTTTGTGAGAAACCAAAATTCTATTTTGATCATATCATCTATTTGAGTGCAGAATTATTGAAATGAAAAATCCATACAGCAATCATCTGTAAGATGCTTCCTCGAAACTGCAGTAGAAAGCTCTAAAATGTCCGAAACAATTGGATGATGTTTGTTTTAACCTGGTTCTAAAAACCAAATAGAGACAGTTTGAGCCCTGAGTCTGTTCTGGTGGAGACCTATGGTCAGTGCGGAAGTAACTGTAGCTGAACAGAAGTGATTGCGAAGGTGTTGGAGGCAAATATGGTGGCCCTGTTGTAGGGTGGTGACATGTGGTCAGTCACTGGTGCTGCCTGTGTCGTTGTTCTGTCTTCACAGCCTTGAAATCATGGATATGTTAACACATTCTTGTGACTTGCCTCTGTAACATTCCAACAACAAGCGTCCCAATGGCTTGTTCTCGCTTGTTTTGATGTAATAATACCATGATCAAATGTTGTTACAAGACAAACCCAAACAGTATTTAACTTGGACACTGTTGTGGCATTTCTTGAGCAAGAATCAGTAGAATTGACCACTATTATAATAATAACAGTGATTAACTTGAATTAATATTATTATCACCAAAAAAGGAAAATTGCTGTGAAAATTTATATAATCTTTTTAAATGTTGCCTTAAAAGTTTGAGTCAATTCCCCCCTCCCCCATTTTTCTTCCTAATTTAGTCGTTTCCAATTCCCACCTATCAACTTTTTGCCTTCCCTATCACACGACCACCACCGACCAGGGAGGGGTGCAAACAAGCACTCGCCCCCCTCCGTGACATGTGACGCTACCGCCCGCCTCTTTTCGAACTGCTGCGAATGCGTATTTGGGGGTGGCCTAACACACTCTGAGGGAAAGCGCTATCCACCCCCTCGTACGAATGAGCTCACAGACGCCCATGATTGTCTGGTGATAGCTGTGAGTGACAGGGAAGTGAGCGTATGCCATCCCTCCCTCCCTCCAGTGAGAGCTCGGCCAATAAGCTCCCATGGACTCCCGGTCACGGATGGCTGTGGCATCAACCCGGATTTGAACTTGCGAGTCAAATTTTTCAAAATAAATAAATAAATCGTGGCATTTGTCAAACTGAATAAGGCTGCTGATAACAAGCCTGGAATATTTTTATACCAGGTGTTATGCACAGCACTGTTCGATTCTTAGCTACCTTTCTAGGAATGCTACCTGTTAAGTAACACCTATGAAATGTTATATGATAACTAGTCTGGAATATGGGGGCGGCACGGTGGCGTAGTGGTTAGCACGTCTGCCTCACAGCAAGAAGGTCCTGGGTTTGATTCCCAGCTCGGGCG
>JAOUQZ010000051.1:10978385-10989655 GCA_028564935.1 Neosilurus hyrtlii
ATATAAAAAAAAAAAAATAATTATATATATATATATATATATATATATATATATATATATATATATATATATATAAAATTATTATTATACACAAATTAAAAAGCACAGATAATTGATTATTCACTACTGTTGGAAACTCTTTTCGCACCACTTGCTCGAGATTCACACAGCGCACATATAAACTCCTTGTACAGATTTCCATTTCACTGTACTTGGAACAATTTTATGTTTGTTTGTTTTTTCCTGTACCATGTACATCATCTATCATATTTACAACAGAGCTAAAGAGATACAAGTGTTTTTTTCCAATCTCTTCACTTCCTTCTGCGAATATGCTGAGCTCTTTACTGCTCCATCTCCAGAGCAAATTAATTCACAGTGGAACGTGAGCTGTAGGTCAAGCTGAGCACTGCGGTTTGCAGATCAGTGCGTGAGTACAGTTACCCGGACACCACTATATTGACTTACTCTGAAAATGTCAAAGTTCTCGGAGCAAGTTTGTAGTGAGGTAAAGTCTTCAGGCTGGGTGAATACAGGGGTGTTACTGTGCCGACAGAGTGCAAGCTGAGGGCTTGGAGCACACAGCTTCCTGACATTCCCTCATGTGCTGAATAAATACTCAGTCAGCCTGCAGCATTAATCCCCCCGAGTGCAAGTGCGAGAGAAATGTAATGTGTCCCCTCTGGAGGGGTTTCAGAAATGACGCAGTGTAGTGGAAGTCTACTTTTAAACAAGGCCCTTGTGTTAACTTGTGCTACCGGTAAACTTCAGTGAAAACAAGCATCTGTAAAACACCAATTAATATGCTTCGTCTTGTAAAAAAATACATAGTAAAGTCATAACCAGGCATTTTTTAAGATTTACAGTCAACACCGAGTCCTTTATTTATAGAACTTGACTGAAAAAAAAATCATATTTGTACCCTGGTGTCAGTCATATATTTTTTTTCCAAAATGTAAAAGTATTTTCATCTCAATTTTATACAAATGTGCAAATAAGATGAATCCTTCAGTCTTCAGTGTCAATCAAGGATCCACAGGACAGGGCTTGAAAGGCTTATTTCAACAACTCCGCCCCTCTCAAGCTCTAATTCAAGTAAAGTGCTCCATCAAGGAAAACAAGACAGACATGGCAAACTTTTGTGGCCTTGTCACATCATTTCTCTCTCCATTTACAAGGAAAAGAATAAAATTACAATGCAAATGGAAAATAATAATAATAATTATTATTATTATTATTATATTAATAATACAGCAACAAATGCTACAAAGTTCAAGCATGATGAATGTCGGCACTCTCTTACCCAGCAACCTACACGAGAGTTCGGTCCAGCACAGAGCCACAGTGAAGTAGTCTCTAGTCATACAAACTCGAGTTTGCCGTGGCCTGTGTACATGCCCCAGTGTACAAGTGACAGGAAGCGTTCACCCCCCTGTGCGCCTAGTTCAGCCTGTCTGAGTTTATCGCATCCTGCACAGCAGTTCTCGTGGCCAGTCACAGGCACCATGCACTCCAGGTCCAGTTTTGCCAGGTGTCCTTTCTTGTTGTGGTTATGCCCGTGGAAACTGTAGTGCAAGCGTGAGAGCATCTGCTGTCTCTGTACCCGGAGGCGTTTGTTCTCGCTGCGGAGCATGCGTAGTGCCAACATGATGAGCAACACCAGGATCAGACCTCCTGCGATGGGTACCGCAATCACAGCCGCCCGGAACCACACCTCTTTTGCTGATGCTAATTCTTGAACTCTTGTGATCAAGTTCTGGTTGGAGCTGTCTGACTGATAATGATCTGAAAAGAGCAAGGAGAAACGTTTCTGTCATTAGCTTTTGTTTTATGGACATGTTCTCCTAAGGCTGCTTGTATTGTACATCTGGCACATCTTTTCTCTTACGCATATCAGAGGTATTACATAATACACATGCTATTAAAATACGTCTCAAAGGTAAACTATCAGCTGCCTACTAATCACACAACCCATTAAATATCTCATGGGGTGGGGTTTAAGTCACGCTCCTGAGATCCACCGCTTATAACATTTTAAATCCTCCAGACACTATCTGAACATATATAATATTCTGGATATCTTTTCTTATACCATTAAGTTCGTTATTACCTGTGGAGTCACTTCGTGTGTGTACAATACTGGTTAAACCCCGGTAGTTGCACATGTCATCATGGCAGCACTCGATAGGAGACGGGCTCCCATTGGAAACATCAGAGTTCTTCTGAGTGCACACATCCACAGAGTTTAATAGTGAGTCTAGACATCCATGTGTTAAAGGGGAGTTTGTGTTAATCGGATCCAAAGCCTTGGTAAAACAGGCGTTGAGCTCTGATTTGCACATGTATCCGGTGGCAACACACTGCGGAGCATCACAGTAGCACCTGATTTCTCCTGGAAAATACAATTTACACAAATAAGACTTTATGTTTTTTTTTTTTTTTTATAACATCTTTAATAATTACTAAAATAACATCTACTTAATAAAAACAAAATTTACAATGTTTTATAAGCTCCTGTTATATTTCAGTAGAATTGATGTAATAAAATTACACTATCACTATGAGACCATGGTGCATGTCGGAGACCAGTATACAACCATAATGGGTTCAAAACTCAAGTGTGAAAAATCAGACCTACATCCAATACCATTATCAGTGTCACGGTTTTAAGATGCTACCTTCTCCCTACTGTGTAAAATAGCACTTTAGTGGGATATCATATCTGACATGTCCACAAGAGACAGTGTGAACCCTAGTGTGAACTTGATCTGCACAAACGTTACTCCAAAAATGTTCTGAAGATACTGACAGTAAGTATACAAGTCCAACCTACTTAAAACTGTAAAAACTTTACAAACCAAACATATATTTATACACCCAGCTACACCACCAGGGTACATTTGTGGAACCAGTCAATTAGCGGTTAAGTGAGCTGTATTTTTTTTTACACTTGCTTCTGTTTCTTTCTTTCTTTTTACTAAATTTAAATTAACTAATGACATTTGTTAATAAATTTACTGTCAAGCAAATGCCAAGAACTGAACACCAAAACACACACACCGAGACCCAAACACAAATAAACACAAGTTGTGTATGGGTGTCTGTGGACCTGCAGGACTCGAGTTACAATCATCACTCTTGTTAGTGTAAACTGCTGACAACACAACATGCAGAGCACCAGAACAGAGGATTACAGGCTGTGCACTCAACTTTAGAAAACAGAAACCAGAAACTGGCTATTAAAATTTTTTTTAAATGGTGGTTCTGGTTTAACATTGATTAAAATTACGGTTGCTAAAGGGCAATGGTGGCTCAGTGGTTAAGCCTCTGGGTTACTGATTAGAAGTTTGCGGGTTTAAGTCACAGTACCAGCAATCTGTCTCGGTTGGGCCCTTGAGCGAGGCCCTTAACTCTTAACTGCTCTGTTGTACAAATGTAATCAAATACAAGATGTCCTGGAGAAGGGCGTCTGCCAACCGCCTTGAATGTAAATATAAAGGAACGACCCAGGGTGTCTGGATGCTTTGTAAGGAGGATGCTGACTCATAAAGTCCTTATCTGTTACATGTGGTCTGTGGAAGGCTAAAACACTGCATGTATGATTTTCTATGTTATTACCGTCTTATTACCATTACAATGGTGGGTAAAAATACAAAGTTAAACTTTAACCTGCCTTTTTGTAAACAGCGTGTTAGTAGTTTTGGCACCATGTGGATGTATGCAATGATGTTTATAAACAAAATACCAGCCTGTGCAGATACACTGTTACACCTCCAGGCATGTTATTAGTAAGGAAGGCTGAGCTCTGGAGTGTGTAAGGTAGGATTAGTACCAAGAGAAATGCTCTCTCTCTCTCTCTCGCTCTCTTCGTATATATATATAAAATGGTGATTATAGCAGATAAAGGGCAGTTTTACATACCTTTGGTTAGGAGCACAGCCATGGCACACAGTTCCAGCTGTAGCCAGAGTGAAACAAAACTGGAATGGCGATCCATTTCCAAATCAGGTCCCAGTCTTTCAGCCAGCCGCAGGGAAAACCTCCGATCTGTCCGATCTCACACACTTCCTCACGTGTAAAGACGTGGCTTACATACGGGTCATCACCGAGATAAATCAGTGCATTCTCGCCGTTTCTTCAGGTACATCATGAACACATGCAATCAGGAGCAGAAATCCCTTGTGCCATGAGCTCGGGGTGAATCTCAGATGTGTCAGAGTCCACACACACACACACACACAACAAAAAGGACAGGATAGTAATCTGGGATATAAAACCAGCCCCTGTGTGTAACCCGTCCCACATCAGAGACACGCAACAGAGGATCCGAAACCCCGAAAGAGGAGGCAAGAGGAGAGGTGCGGCAATGTATACAATCCGGCTGAGGAGGCTCGAGAGCACAGCACACACACACACACACACACACGCACACGGCTCACTGAACCGCACACGCACACACACCGACAAGTTATCAGCACACGGCTTCACGCCCACTCAACTCCCTGATTGGTAGGGCGTGTGGGTTCATTTGCATGCGCAGTGCGATTGGCGTTGGTATTGGTTCACGCGGCGGTCACACTATGGACCCGCCTTCAGCGCGGATTAAAACTGCAATTAAGAAACAAGGAAAGAAACACTTCAAAGAGATGACATGTTTGATTTAAAAAGAAAACACTCCACGATTCGAGATAGATAGATAGATAGATAGATAGATGTAGTACACTAAAGTGCATTTCAGTGGCATTTAAAATGCTTTCATTGGCCTCCTTAAACAATGTAAAATGTGAATAATCTGTCCTCCAGGGAGTGAGGAAAGTGCCATTTAGGGCTTCTACCAGCCGTATAATAAAGGTCTCCTCATTCATTTCTTTTAGACTGTAATACAATGCCATAGAAACCTCAGGGCTTTTGGTTACCACTGAATAGATGACCACGTGATAAATTTATACGTGTGGGAGTTTGCTGGGTACATCTCTGTCTAGGATCATATAATACAGCATAAAACTCAATCTTTGGCATTAACGAGTGAGAGGTTAGACTATTTATTAGTGTACATATATACTGTATAAAGCCATGCCAACATCGGGGATTATAATATTCGGTTTAGTTTCTGCGCCTTGCTGCTGGATTCTGACCCTGACGAGTACAGTAGCACCAAACTGGCGCACTGTACACAACCTTCCTGGACAGCCTTCGGATTTAGTATTACACCAGGGGATCTGGGATATCTGTAGGTCCTTTACAGAATCGCGGGACGTCATGTGCAACCACGATGACAATGATTACTTTAATAATCAGATCATTGAGGTCGCGCGCAGGATGATGGTGGCGTCTCTAATCGCGACTCTAATCGGTCTGGCCGTGATGACAGTCGGAACCACCGGCTGGACCGAGACCCCGGGGATAAAGCTGGTAGCTCTCGGCGGTTTTCTCATCTCTTGTTCCGGGGTTCTGGGAGTCATCCCAATCGCCTGGTACAACCACATCCTGATGGATATCAAGTCTCCGTCTTTCGACATCCGTGTGGGATACTGCATCATACTGGGCTATACAGGAGGACTAACAGAGCTTCTTGATGGACTTGTGATAATCATTTGGATATACCGGTGTGAAAAACCCGAGATGATACGCGAAGTGACGGATAAAACCACGACACCAAACCCCAGTGTGACCCGGAGACGCGCGAGCAGCGTTCCGTCGCACACTGACAACCAGGACAACATCTGGCGAGATGACAGACTAAACAAAATATCACGGACCATATCACGGACCATGTAGCTGAACCTTCAGCACAGCTGGATTTGGGCAAAGCTATTGTGTGTGTGTGTGTGTGTATATATATATATATATATATAGGATGATATTTCCCTTTTAAATCAACTTTTTGCATCATCTGTGGTTTCTGAAGATACACTTAGCTAAAAGAGGTGTCCACCTTTAGGGCAGAGAAGGCATGTACTTGGAATACACACTTGTCCCCATTCCAGGGAGGGGAAAATAAGGAAGGCCCCATGGGTCTTTCAGTCCGGTTAATCCACGTGATGTTCTAAGGCATTGTAATAGCCTGTAATTTAAAACGAGATTACTTCTTTCTTTTCTTTCTTTTGTAAGCCTACAAAACAGCACACGAATACTTATTCTTGGAAATAACATGTTGAGGACTGCATCTGTGATTAGGTTTCAGCACACTTAATTCTCAATAAACATTTTAATTATCCGCTTTTTATTATCCTCCTAAATTTAGCAAGATTATATCTATATTATGTTGAAATGCATCACTCTCTTTTTCTTATGATGAACAGTAGTTTGTTATCTTCTTCTTTCATATTTGGCATCACACACATCAAACACACTTAGAGATAAAGGCACCATCTCTGTGATGTGAAATGTGATTATAGTATAATAATAATATTATTACTACTACTACTACTACTACTGATAATAATAATAATAAAAATACATATAATTTAAGAGGCATGACTTGACCTCATGGATCACTCTGAAAGCCACATAATAAGAGATCTTGACTCCTAACAGTGCAGACGGACAACACTAAAGTTTCAATCACAACGATTTTTTGTATATAAACAAGTACATGGAACGGTCTTGTGATGGATCATACTTATTCAAACATCAACACTGGCATTTAAAGAAATATTTTTTTGCACAGTACTGTTTTTAAAAGCCTAAATAATTCTATTACCGCCCTGCGATGGCCTGGCGAACTGTCCAGGGTGTACTCTGCTCTCGCCCAGAGTTGGCTGAGATGGGCGCCAGCCTATCCACGACCCTAAATAAGATGATGTTTTCATCAGAAGATGAACTAATGAATGCATGTATTTTATTACCCTGGCACCAGTTTGATCTATTTTACTGCTCTGCGACATAACAAGAACAATTACAAAAACCTAAAAGAAATCACATTCAACACTCTTCCCTGTTCTGGTCCACAGTGCAAGCCAGTTTTCAAGTATCTATTCACCACGTGTAATAAAATGTGAAGTATCATTTTACACAGGAACTATTCATAAAGCCACACGGTCTGAGCGATATTCAAGGCTTCTTGCTCTTTGGGCTCTAGATAAATCCATAGGCGAATTGCTCTCAAAAGATTTTTTACCAGCTTCTGTGGCAAACCACGCCATTCAACTCTGCTTTAAGTGGCTTAATCAGAAGGATAGAATCAACAAGCCGAGTTGTATAAGCCGTATCCCATTCCTCATATAGAGAACATTTTATGGGGTCTTTGACTGTCTCTTTGAAGAAATGTTCAGGATAGGTACAGTATAGAGAGAACAATAGAGGGGACAAAAACTACAACAAATGTATGAAGTTTTTTCATCAGAAAGAAGTTTTAAATTATACAATCCATTATAAAAGATATTAAACCTAAGCTATAAATTAAAAAAATCTACAAATACATTTGAATCTTGATTTTATGCATTAACTTAATATGGGTGTATACGTGGTATGTAATAAAGCAGTCAGAAATGTAAATTTTAGTTAAACTGTTTAGGCAAACAAACAAATGAATCCGGGTTATTTGATGGTTTATAGAATAATAAAAGCTTGTTAACTTGCAAAAAGGTTTTAATTTTAATTTTGTTAAACACTCTTGTGCCCAACATAGAAACTTTGTTTCCCCCCAAAGTGTGGACGTAGGAACCTTAAGGATTCTAGATTTATAAAAACTGTAAGGGACAGTTTTATTTCCTGAGTGAGTTTATCTATCTTATTGGGTCATAACAAACTGATCGCCTTTTCTGATGTACTTTAACGTTTCACTCAGTTCTGTCTTATTAGATTAACGATTTAATGGAAAACAGACGCGATTGAGCATGAATGCATTACTAGTGGGTTTTATTATTATTATTATTATTATTATTATTATTATTATTATTATTATTATTATTATTATTAATAATAATAATAATAATAATAATAATAATAATGATGATAATAATAACAATAATACTTTTCATAATCATAATAATAATCATAATTATGATTAATATACTACTACTACTAAAAATAATAATATTAATAATAATTTTTTATATCTTACTACTATAATTAGCTGTTAAGAGGGGTAAGAAAAGAAAATAGAATGTTATCATGCTGATTTTATTTATTAATTTAAGTTATATAGAGGTTTGTTTGGCTTTAGCATCATTTAAAAAGGACAAACATGCTCTCATTTTTCGTCACCTTTTAGGTAGTTTTTTTTTTACTGGAAAAAAATAGATTATTTCCACTGGAATATAGAATGAGACTGAATTTCTCTAACTTTTTTTTAATAATCCACTATTTAACAAATTACATTTTATTATGATTTAATTTGTTGATTATTTGAAGTTGACTAATTGAATATTATCAGCAATAAAACAACACCAACAGAAAAACATTTGCACTGAATCAGGTATGCTAGCTATAGTTGGACATACACCTTTGCACTTTAAAGACGGGTGCTATTTCACTGAACATCTGACCTTAAATCTCGCTTTACCTGGCAGTCTGTCTTTGGTGAATCTGCGGTGATTATCCACCCAGGGGAAGCAAAGCGGCCCGAAGCCCGGAGCTGCGCTCACCACAGGCGGCGCTATGGCGGCTCCAAGCGGTCTGTGCGCCGGGACCCGGATTACCCCGCGGTGTCCCAAAGTTCTGTTCGACACGAACTCACTCGGGTCCTCCAAAGATCCAGGGAAAGCGGACAGTGGGGCGACAAGAGCAGTGAATGTAGTGGTGGTCCCGGTTTGGCTGCTTGTGCTGCTGTCCGAGCTTTGCCGGTCAGAAGAACCGAGGATCCGGTCTATCCCGAAACGGATGGGCTCGTGGTTAGGTTTAGATGACTGCTCCGGTCTCGGGCTTTGGGCACTTTCCATATTCCCCGGTTAGAGCCGAAGCAGGGGTTGAGGAAATAAAACCAACTCACACAGAGCGCAATGTGACTGAGATCAATTTCAGTGTCTGTCTGTCCATTTTCTTCTCTCTTGTGGTTTTCCTTCGGTTTTGTTTCTGAAATTCCGACATATTCCGTCACATCTGAAGGCTACTGAACCCTCCTTGGATGCACGGATGAGCTTATTCCTGTCAAACTGTCGTGTTTTCCTCTTGCATTATGCCAAAGTCACAAAGTAGTGTTTTCATTGGTCGAATACGTCAAACCCTCGCCCCTCTATTGGTTAACATCAGCTGACAAAAATAGATTTATGTCCCAGTAGAGCGCAAAGATGTCAAAGAATGCCCTATAACGACCACCAAATTTCTCCTATATAAATGTATCATATCATCGTATTGATTGTCATATTTTATTCATTTGCAGCACACTTACACATTTGGAAAAACAGATTAAATCAAACTCTTCTGTCTTGAAAATTTCTCATATAGGCTAAATAACATACAGTAATTATGTTAAGTTTTCACAATTCATTTCATTTTCTATATTTAAAATATGTTTTTTCCCCTGACTTCATATTTGAGTCATATGTATTATCGGGCTGAATCCACGAGTGCACTTGGTTAAAATAAATCAATGAGTCCTTTAGATAACTGATTCATTGTCTGCTTGGATCGATTCTCACTGAAGAAACTATTAAAACTAATCCTAACGGTAATCATCTATAAATGTAGTTTTATATAGGCTCCTCAAATAATCCATTCATGACATATTTGACAAATATGATGATTTTCTGACAGATGCCCAGGTTATTCAGTGGGGAGTTTGAAACAATCCATTTCAACACAATATTATCAGGGAAGTATAAATTTGTGGTCCAGCGCTGGTCAACTGGGAGAAATTTTAGAACCCCCTAAAATGCGAGCAACATTTTGGCCGTAGGTCCATTTCCTCGGAAAAGAAAAAAGAAGAGGACATACACCGTATATGAGCACCCATTTAGACAGTGTATTAATTCTACTATTGAGTACTTTTCCCCATGGGGTATTAGCTTCCAAATATGACTCTACTGTAATGTCTGAAGGCCTATAGTCAAATATTCTTTACCAGAATGTTTCTTCTTCAGTACTCTGAAAGTACTTCTTAAGTACTCTGAGCTCCTGGGTTCCAAATCCTTAACTGTGCCCCCAGAGGGTCAACAGAATAATCCTTTAGTAAGATGATCCTTAAGCAGATGAGTTAATTAAACTCTAAAGCTACCAAGAAAGCTATGAGATAACATTTGTGGCAAAAAATAAATAAATAAACAAATACAATAATAATAAAATTACAAGATCAAGAACTAAATTTGAATTAAAAGAGTTAAAATAGGCTGGGTGTTGCAAACACATGGAGCAATAATTAAAATTAATTAACCCAAAACACTATGCTTCAGCTTACTCCATTTTTGCTCCTTTCCCCGTTTACCTTTTTAATCTTAGTGTAAAGTGACGATGCACAGATTTTCACAGGAGGGTGGAGCTTAGAAAAACACACCTGAGATATCTACTGGCATTGAGAAGCCACACCCACTCAGTAAGCAATTCAAATTAAAACTTGTAGCCCAGCATGTCCCTGGAATTATAACCAGTCAACAGTATACTCATAACACATGGCTTACTGTTACTTAAATATAGGTGGTACTTTTATGCTAACTAGTTTTGATGCTCAGCAGTTAACATCAGGGTGTAGTTGGCAACATTTACAGCCCTGTTGGTAGACAAGAACATGTCAGCTTACGTCTTATATCCAACGGGATAACAGACAGTTTGAACGGGGTTAATATACAGGTCTGAAGTCAATCATACAATTAAACGTTGAATATAATTATACCTGTATGGCTTTATAACTGTTTTTCAGGGAATGTAACCACAAAGCTTTATTCTATTGCTAAACCATCGAACAAACCCTACACTACTGAAGTTAAAGAGTTCTGGATGACATTCTGAGTCTCTGTGGCAGGTTAACACATTGAAGATCCACTAGAAGTACATCCAAAACATCTTAAAGGTATCATAAGGGCTTCATCAGCTTTGGCATGAAACGTATGCTAAGCAAATTAACAGTTTACTAGCCTGTATGATGTAATAGTAGGCATGATGACTAATTGATAAATTATTTTTTCAGTCTATGCAAGATAAGCTATCTAATATTCAAATATAGCTCTAAACGATGACTATCCTTTAAGTGGCAATGTCCATTCAAATTTAATGTTCACACTTAGATATGTGTCTATTTATGTGAAAGGTCTACTGTATGTATGTATGTATGTATGTATGTATGTATGTATGTATGTATGTACGTATGTATGTATGTATGTATGTATGTATGTATG
>JAOUQZ010000051.1:10991767-11017073 GCA_028564935.1 Neosilurus hyrtlii
TATATATATATATATTTACACTTGAATTTCTTAAATATAATGTAAAGCATAAGATTGTTACACAGGTCCTGAGAGTAATAACAGCCCAAATGTCATTTATTAATAGTTTAACAGAAATATATTAACAAATAGCATTATATATATATATATATATATATATATATAAAATTCACACCCCCTCACCCCAGTACTCACAGACAAAAATCACTCCAACAGCAGTCGAGAAGATCTCAAAGGAACCCAGTGTAACTTATACACTTTGTTAAAGATCATGTGGACAAATCAGAAGGGAACTAATTTACTGGGAATTCTGGGGACGGAGGAGACCAAAAGAGTACTTTTTTTTGCTTAAAAGTAAAAATATAAAAGTTTTATATTTTGAGAAAGGAAAAAAATGCATTCCTGCCCAAGAACCTCATTGGATTTGTGAAACATGCTGGTGGTAGTATCATAGTTTGGGCCTGTTTTGCTGCATTTGGGCCACGGCAGTTTGTCACTGATGGAACAATTAATTCTGAATCATACCAGCAAATTCTCAAGGAAAATGTCAGGATATCAGTTTGGGAAGTGAAACTCAAGAGGAAGTGGGTCATTCAGTGAGACAACGACTATAATGACATACAATAAGTAATTGTACAAAAAAACGATTAAATATTAATTGTAATGTTTCCACCTTAATCTAATAGAAATATTGTGTGAGCAGGTCATGTGAGAAAACTTGCCAATGATCCAAATGTGAAGCTGTTCTGTAATAATGAACAGACTATAATCCCTCCAAGTCGATGTGTAGGACTGATCAACAGTTACCACAATCACTTAGTTAACACTCATTATAAAATTTGTCGGTATCATATTTAATATGTAACATTCAACCTTTTTCCTCAATAAATTCTTCATTTACTTTCAGAACTTGTGAAAATCTCTTTAAATTATATTTATGCAGAAATATAGAAACTTCTAAAGGGTTCACAAACTTTTAAGCACTCAAGAGCAAACTGTTTTAATTTGAAACGGTTGAAGGTGTAATACTAATGTGAAGGGATCATGCTGCATGTTAGGTAGTGATGGTTATTAGTGAGCACTGCTTACAAGGAGAGACCCAGTGAGGTGTGAGGAGGGGGTTGAGAGAGGTGTGAAAAGGCTTGTAGGTCTGTTTACACATTTCATGCTGATAGTTCATACCTGTAAAGAGACAGAAACAGGATGAGACAGACGTCAGGGGAGTGGACCAGGAAAGAGGTGCCCAGACATGGCTGTGATTATAGTTTGGAGGAGAAACTCTACCTGTGTAACAAGTTCTACTGACTTCAATTTAAAGTTCCTTAGAGTGGAATTAAACCTAAACTAGAATAAAAGCTTGTATACATCATATATTCATGCTCATCAAAATGCACTATTATCACAACCTTAATCATGGAATTAAAAAAAAAAAACATAAAAAAAAGGTTAATTAATCTGGCACTATTGTACAGCAAATGGGGCGGAAGTGACATGGAAGCAACAGTTGCTACTGAAGTGTTGTGCACTACATGTACCAGTACACATATACACCATGCATTCATGTAAACAAGCAGGCACCTGCCTGATGTATGTAAATGTAATGTAGTATTGTGTGAAGGAGCCTCAGTTTATTCAGAAGTTCACTAGTTTATATTTGATTTGTTAGTTTAGTACCTGTATATTGTACTGTTATTGCTGGCATCCTGCCTTTTTGAAACTGACACAGCGCCAGATTCACACGATATACTCTCAAGAGTGAAGTGAATTGCAAATGTCAGTCTTTACAAACAGGCTAATGCAAACTATCAAACACATTTTAGCAGATTAGAACATAGATGGAATTAAAAGCCATATATATTTATTGGTGTAACATAAGGGTTTGTAAGAGTTTTACTTTCACTTTAAACATTTCATCAGACCGTTACAAGCCTAACTGCAAGAATTTCAAACGTAAATCCAGATAAAAAGTAACATTCAACATTAGGTGTCAAATTTACAGCATCTAGTATGAACTGGGACTACTTTAATAAAGATCACAAATAAATATGATTAAATAATCCAAAAATTGTTTTTCAGCGGTTTTGAAATGGCAGGCAGAATGCTAAGCATCAGACACGCTTGATCAAGGACCTGAATGTAAAATAAGCTGGTCTTTAATCATGATTAACATTTACAAAAAGGTTAACAATCTGAAAAGCATAGATTACTCTGAGCAGAAATACTGTAAACTGCAATCTGCCAATCTTCATTATGCACTAAGTACTGATGGAACAAAAAGAACAGGGAAATGTGCACTTTTTACTTTTAGAGGGAAGTCACTGCAAATTGATTCATTCATACTGACTCTGCACACTTCCTAGTAAACCCCTGGTAGTAGCCAACTACCTATTATAGGCAAAAATGACATAGAACACAGATTTACTTTTTAGCATGTTTATTACAATACATACATTTCACATTTGACCTTCTGACCCCAGCTGTCCCTGCCCTGATTCTGATGTAATGGAGTTGGTAATGTCCAGTCCTGGCCGTGACTTTCAACGCTTTTTCTACTACTTGGTAGCACTTGCTCCACTCTGTCCAATTAGGGTGCAAAGGAAAATATGTGACAATAATTTATGAATACAACATGATATACTAGTAATCACTGCAACTTTTAATAAAACTCTTTTTAAACTCCATTAATAATTTTCGACTGTACAAAGGAATGAACTCAGTTTAATGCAAGCTGCAATAAACTTACTTAAAAAAACAAAAAAAGAAAACAAAAAAAAAGAAAAGAAATAAGAATAAACAAACTTGCTGGAACATCTGGAAACCCATAGGAGGGGGTGGGGGGTGTTTGTTCCAGGAAAGTCAGTTTAGGAGGCAGGTAACTGGGTATTTTAGATTGAGCTGCAGGAATGGTGCTTTCTCCTTGTCGCTCAATGAGCAAAAAGGGGATCTTTTCATTTTTAAGATTTACTCCTCGATATAAGCAGGCACTGGTGTTGACAGAGGGCACATTCGGACCATTGGGGCAGAGACCACTGAACCATGGTGGACAGAAATGATCTAATCCCTTCACAAGGCATGGACTAGGGGAGTGAAACCATTACAGTGCAACCAGAGAAAGCAACTAATGGGGAAAAAAGTCTATTAACCACTGAGCAACATTACAATTATTCATATGCAGACAGGAGACGGAAACAAACAAGACAGGGTTTAAAAGGTGGATGTGTGCGCAGTCAGAAGACAAGGATGTGCATGTGGATGTTGTGGTCATTGTCACTAGTTGCCCCCACTGGATCGCCCACTGCCCCCTCCCCCCATGCATGTACAGCACATGCACAAGGCAATGGCTCAACGTTTTTCTGATGAGCAGGTTTCAGATTTCATTTTTCAAAAGCGAGTTTAAAAATCTGCAGTCAGATTTTTACACATGTACCTCTGAAGACGATGAATGTCCTCAGCTGGAGTTGGTGTGGATTACGTTTTTTTTTTTTTTTTAAACATTTGGATGACAAAAGCTGTTCTGATAGGCATGGCTTGCCATGGCTTAATCTACAAAACATATTTACAACATACATGGAAATTACATCTACAAGAAATCTACATATACACGGCCCCTAGCAAGAGCAGGTCCCAAAACATCTCCATCTCTTCCAGCCCATAGTGCCTCCACCCAGCATCCCCCTCCCTTGCCCTTTAGTTCACAGCTCACTGCAGCTCCTTTTGTGTGAGACTGGACCCAGAACAGAACAGAACGTTGGTTCTCCAGGGTTCTGTGCATGTTAAACGGATTCCTACTCATCCTCACACCTTTGCTGTCCTTCTATTCAAAACCCACACTTAACACACCTAGAGTTCTCAAACCATGAAGGAATTCTGGTTCTTCAACTTTTCAAGTTCTTTAATTTGTTGCCTCAAAAAGAGTATCCTGCGTGAGAGAGAGAGAGAGAGAGAGAGAGCATGCAAAGGGAAATAGAGGACATTTAAAATTAGATTTAAAATATATATTTTTTTTTTCTGTTCAAGAATGTCAACCAAAAATAAAAATGTTCAACACAAGCACCAAAGGGTTAAATTTAAATACATCTCACACTCTGATGAAGTCTTAAAACACAAAGAAAAGGCCTTATTTGGTAAATATCTAGAGGCATATAAACTAATCTGAAGGCAGTGGTTACCTCTGTTCCCGCAGCGTGGCCTGGATTTCACACACACGCACTAGTGATCGCAGGTTCTTCAGCTCTGTACAGTTCTCCGACATGTAAATGCTTCCCATGGTATGAGCCTCTTCACGTAACCGTGATGCCTGAGGAAAAACACAAAACAAATCATAAATTCCCACCATGACTCATCCCAGTCAGTGCAAGCATTTTATACAACACTGACCAATGAAAAGGAAATTAACACACAGACAACATTTCTTTTTAAAGATTCACACTAAATATAAATATCCCCATTAACACTTGATCCAGCTGGCTTCCTGCTCAACACTAGCACTCTGACAATCACCTCTGTTACAATTACCAAAGAAAACAAAATGATGAAGGGACTTCTGTCACTGCTAAAACGATGGACTATGTTGGATGCTGCAGTTTCACTGCTGGTCAGAAGATGGCAGTCTAATACAAACAGACAAGATCACATCTCCCAGTATAAAAACAGTCTATTGTTGGTTTCTTCTTCATTCTTGTATATTACTTGGGTGTCATCCATTTGTACTGTAGTACCAGTGAACAAACTATGTATTAACTGCACACAAAATAGTCGATAGAGGTGAAACTCGAATTTGAATATCGTGCAAAATTTCATTTATTTCAGTAATTCAACTTAAAAAGGTGAAACAAATATATTACATAAACTGATTACATGCAAAGTAAAATATTTCAAGTCTTTATTTGTTATAATTTTGATGTTACGGCTTACAGCTTATGAAAACCACAAATCCAAAAACTCAGAAAATTAGATTATTGTGAAAAGATTCAATATTGTAGGCTAAAGGTGTCTCACTCCAGTCAGCTAATTAATCCAAAACACTTGCAAAGGGTTCCTGAGCCTTTAAATGGTCTCTCAGTCTGGGTCAATAGAATTCACCACCATGGGGAAGACTGATGACCTCACAGTTGTGCAGAAAACCGAAGAGGGATAGCCTCAAAAGGCAATCGCAAAAGAAGTTACATGTTCTCAAAGTGCTGTATCAAAGCGCATTAATAGAAAGTTAAGTGGAAGGGGAAAGTGTGGAAGTAAAAGGTGCACAAGCAGCAGGGATGGCCACATCTCGGAGAGGATTGTCAGGAGGCCACAGGCTGATAGCATCCATGCCACACCGCAGTAATTTATGCAAAAGGTGCCCAAACCAAGTACTGAGTACATATGCATAATTATACATTCCCGAGGGCTGGCATTTCTGTATTTAAAATAATTATTTATTGATTTCACTTAATATTAAAATTTTCTGAGATTTTGGATTTTCATGAGCTTTAAGCCATAATCATCAAAATCATAAATATAGGCTTGAAATATTTTACTTTGCATGTAATGAGTTTATATAATATATTAGTTTCACTTTTTAAGTTGAATTACTGAAATAAATGAACGTTTGCACAATATTCCGTTTTTTCGGGTTTCACCAGTATAGCACATCTATTATATTAAAATCACTCACTGTTCAGACGGAAACCCCCATTATTTACCCACACAGCACTGAAATACAGTTTTACATTATATAAAACTGATTTTATATTACTGAAATAAAGAAATATGAAATATAATTAAAAGTTATTCCATGACTTTGGATTGGATCTGAACTTATCCTCACTCTAGGCATTAGCCACATGAGCTATTAGATGTCTGATCAGAGAGAATGTAATCCTTTTTACTTGATTAAAAAAACAAAATAAATGTGTTTTAAACAACTGGATATTCCTAAATTAGTTGGCAGTGGGACAACCATCGTTTGGCATTGAGTTTATATTTTAAGGCAAATTTATAAAAACATTAAAGTCAAAAGTATCCTGTGACCAATAAGATTGAATTACTACAGTAAACGCAGTTTTCGTCTTGTTTTTGTGTCAGTACTGACAAGGAAGCCAATAAGCTCAAGTTCCCTTAACCTCACAGTGTTAATGTGTGCTTAATTACAAATCCCTGCCTCTGTAATAAAGTAATGCACTACATCATGTATAGCAGCCATTGGTACATTACAGAGGACACTTCTGGGAAGCATGGGGTCATCGCTCCCTCCTTAATTAATGACCCCTTACATTTTATATTAAAAAACAGAAAAAGGTACTTAATTGACCTGATTACTGCAGTAAGAATCTGCAACTGACCATTTAACAGAGGGTTTACTTGGCAGAAAAGACTCAGAAATATCCACTAGCCCAGTGAAATTTAGATGTTTAGTTTCTCGTTACCACCTGAATGTGATTTTGGTTGCGCGTGAAAAATTCGCTCATCACTAATGAAAAGAACCCGTGTCAACAACTTCATTCGTCCTGCTAACAATCTTTTTCTTGTTTGTGTAAAACCGAACACTGATGGGGTGGATCATCGATTGACCACCCTTCCGTGGGGAAATTTGGTACCTCCACATGCTGTGAACAGCACTATCCAAGGTTGCTTCTTGGATTCAGAACGAGGCTGTGTTTTCACACATGTACAAGGGCATGACTGCTTTTTAATCGGTAATTGTACCTGTGTAATCCTGTTCTTAATATATTATGATCAGATTTTATTTTCACTTAATGAAAATACATTTAATAGTTTGACAACTCTTTGTGTCTGTCTCAAGTGATGCCTGTCTGAAGCACCGTTACACTTTGTCCTTGTGAGCTGGTATGATAAAAGTTTAATAAATTGAATTTAAACTCTTGGCATCTCCTTTAGTTCCTTTTCCCTTGAAATTATGTAATAGAATGACCTGCTAAGTTTTATGTTAGTAGAAGCAAGATAACCTATTGGTTGCTAAGGACATTTAAAGTATACTTGATCAGAACAGTCCCAAATCTTTAAATGCATTTTTCTCTGTTTTCCTTCAAAATGACTGATGTAATCCAACAAGCTTCACATGTTCATAACTTCATCGGTTTTAAAAAGATATTTTAACAAATTTGGTACCGTTGTAAAACTTAGTCTCCTCCTTTCAACACTGTCACTAACTCATTTTTAAATATTTGCTCATGCAGACTCATTTTGCCAGATCGGGTCAAATATAAAGAGTACACAGTGCACTGCTGAGGCAGCGTCCACAAATCTGTATCAGTGGGTGTAGTTATATTATGCAGTCACCTATATCTGATTCTGCGCTGACCCTCCATATCGAGAATGAATGTCTACGGTCACTGTGGTTACAGCACACGTAATTACGTGCACGCTTAAAGCCACATAGTTTACATGCACAATATTAATACAAATTCAAAAACATATGACATTTAGAGTTACTGCATGACACACAATAAGCAGGAGTCCAGCAAATAAACACAGCAGATAACATACCTGCTTCTCGACGTGTTCAGCAGGCCAGCCTTGCACATGTTTAATGAGGTTCTCGTTAAAGTGTGCCGCCAGTGAGGGTGTAAAAGAGCAGGCTTGTCTGGCTGTAGCTGTTCCGGTTGGTACTGAACCCGCTGGCCCTGCTCCAGTCCCAACACCAGTACTCTGACCACCACCACCACCACCAACATTATTACTGCTGCTATTACTGTTTCCAACATGGTTGGGACCAGGAGAAGGGCTTCTCTGATTACTGCTGCTGGAAGAACAGCAGAGGAAAAGCAGTGATAAAATACAATTCACAACAAAATGCAAAATCTGTCTGTGTGGAAAGATCTGAACAGGTTTCAAAAAAATAATCTGATGAGTTATTTTTCAGATAACGTACACTATTCTCCTTTTTATAAAAAAAAAAAAAACAAAAAAAAAAAACAAATAAAATAAAAAATAAAAAAAATAAAAAAGACATGCACCATAATATTTTTGAAGCTGAAACCCAACTAAAGCAACCCATAATACTGACTCCAGAGGATTGTACAGTGGCCACTATGCACGATGGGTACATTGTTTCATACATAATCCTTCTTACACACGCAGCAAAAAGAAACATCTGGACTCATCAGATCACTAGAGCTTTTCTCTCTCTATTACTTTATACACACCCTAGCAAACTCAAGCCTTTTACTCAGAAAATTCTCACTAACAAGTGGTTTTCTTACGACCACAACACTATTTAGTCTTACTTTCTCTATTAAATCTATTTTGATGATTCGATGTCAAGCGTTTACACGATGTCCAATCACAGCCAGTCAAGAAATTATTTAATCCAGCCTTTCTTGCATGTAGTTGATGGGTCAGCACGGTTTAATAAAGAACCGGACAGTTCTTAATCCAATCCAGTGTTCAGCAATTGCTGTTTCATTTGCTTTATGCAGCCAACAATCTGACAACATGAAATGCAGTGACATGTTTTCCACAACCCCAGGATATACTGTTTAACAAGGATTTTAAGAAATCAGAAGATACTCACTGCATCAGTTAATATTAAATATGTTGTCAGCTCATTTAAATCCAGGTAGCACTTTTTTAAACAAGACAACGCACTATGCTGCATTGTTTACAACTGCAGTTCCCCTGACTGGCCAAAAGATGGCAGCACAACACAAGCAGACAAGTTTCTTTTCTCAATGCAAAGACACGCCACACTATAAATATTATGGCATGCATTTGCACAAGCAACACTGCACCATTGCTCATGCCTAATGTACAATATCACTGGTACAAAATGTCACTCCTGGTCCAGGAAGCTCATGGCAGTGTTTGCACAAGGAGTCCGGCATCTTATCCAAACTGACACATAAAACATGCATGTGTTGTCCATATGTTGTCTCTATTTGTGACTGACACACACCTCTGCCGCTGCAGTGTTCGTGGAGAGTTGCTGTTGTCATGGTGTTTATCTGAGGGGAGGGGCTGCTGAGAAGAGGGCGGAGGAAGAGAGCTGGTCTTAATCCCCAGAGCATTCACCTAATAAAGAGAAAGCCCAGTTGAAGATGATGGTACAGCTATCCCATTTGGCATAAAGCATTCTATTTTAAGCCTAAGGCAGCTTAGTGTTTACCTTGGTCTGAGATGAGACAGGTGTGGTGCTCAGGGGTGGTTTTAGGGGTGCTGTGTTAGTTTGGGGTGTGCCAATTCTGGGGGACACATATGAGCGCGGAGAAGAGGCATCTGACGTCAGAGACATCGGAGACTGATTGGACTGCTGGGCTACTCCAAGCCAAAAAAAGAGGAACAAAGAGGGGAAAGAATTTGATGCATTATTATTGTGTTTTAATTACGCTAATGCATTTTAATATATTAATCACTGCAGACACAGTGTTTTATTGTAGATCATTTGAAAAACACCCTAACACAAACTGTTATCCCAAATAGATGTGTCACAAAGTGCCTTCCAAACTAATCAGTACATTCTAGCCAAAACTCTAATAACAACTCAAAAACACCCACTGGCCCATTGCCCTAGTTACCTAGGTGAAATATTTATCTACTTTCTCTAGTAGCACTCCTTCAGAAACTTCACCGATGCCACATGTAAAACTCTGTATCCATGCCACTGCGTAAATATTGCAATAAACACATTTTAAAGGTTTCCCCCCTATTTTTCTCCCTGGTTTAGTCGTATCCAATTCCCACCCATCAAGTATTTGCGTTCCTTATCACACGACCACCACCAGACAATGCAATGCCCGCCACCCACCTTTTTTCAAACTGCTGCGCATGTGCATTTGGGGGCGGTCTAACACTTGCAGTGAAAGTGCTATCCGCCCATACGATTATGACTCATACCAACGAGCTCACAGATGACCATGATTGGCTGGTCATTTATGGTGAGTGACAGGGAAGTGAGCGTATGCCATCCCCCTCTCCCAGAAGACCTCGGCCCATTAGCTACCATGGACTACCGGTTATGGTTGGTTCTTTACTATTCAGCAATATTCACCTTGGCTATGGCAAATAGTTCTTATTAGTGACACGGCACTTAGTTCAGTTCACCAAAAATCATTAAGCTGAGGGAGTTTTTCCTTGCCACTGTCGCTGTGGGCTTGCTCATTAGGAATGTGTAGGGGTTGTAAAAAAATTTTTAGATTCCTCCCAAATGTAATTTTATTTTTTGTCAATGTCAATTGTAAAAAAGCGCTATACAAATAAAACTGAATTGAATTAAGCCACGACAGACACAATGGCTGTTTTGAATGGGAAATACAGCAGCAAATGCAATTCCATGGTAAAACCTGCTCAGCAATCCATAACTTTGTCCAACAAAAATGACCAAAACCTTTTCATTGTTAAGTTGAATTAGAATTAGCAAGTGGACTAAAACAACTGTTTAAAAAGGCCGGTTGAACTTGAGTTGTTCCCAAGTGCAAACAAACAAATCTCTTAATCACATCACAGAAGTCTAAATTAAATTCTGCCAAACACCATGAACACAGAACTATCATCTGATACTATATTATTATTTCTGTAATTAAAACAAGTGTGTACAGAAGAACTTTTGTGTTCTATTTTTGCTAATCAAGTTAAATCAAATGCTGACAGTTAAAATCAACTTTCAATACAATGTACTGAACTGCAATAAAACATGAAGTGAGATCTAATAGAAAATTGAATATGCCTTAGAGATTTGTCATGAAGCCACCATGATTGAGGCTGTGTGTGAAGTAAGCAGAGAGACAGAATATGAGTGCACGGGTGTGGGTGTGTCGATACCTTGACTAGAGAGCTGAGCAGCCTGGGATAGAAGTGTTGTGATGTTGAATGCAGATGGCCCAGCAGTCAGGATCTTGTGGAGCATCGACTGCAGTGAAGCCTGTGTGACTGCAGCTGTGAGGACTACACATAGAAAGAGAAAACACAGCAAGCTGTCACCAATTACACATCTTTAATAAATTATACAGTTATTCTGGGATGAAAACCAGTTCTGTGCAATCATGCACACACAAGCTACACCCTGTCCAATTGTGTCTGTTCTCATCATACCATAAAGCAAGGAAAATAAGACTAGTGATTTGGAGGGTGTGAGGTGACCAGTGATGGAGTAAAACACTACTCACAGTTCACAAAGTTATATAAACAAAATGTCAGGCACTGTCTGCACACTTCAAACACCACAGAGAACTCTGTAAATTTATCTTTACGGGAATAAGAACAAGAACTCAAATAAATAAGTCTTTCAGAGAGCCAAATGTAAGCATCCTCATACATCACACCACAACATACAGAGAAGGGAGCATTTTTAGACCCAAATATCAGATGGCACTACATATAGTGCACCTACATAGTGAAAAGTAAACCAGTTAATCATTCAGCATGATTTCAATTAAGGCTTTTCACATGGATTACAAGAGATCAGTGCAAAAACAGAGCTACAGATAAAATCAAAACCTGCAACAATGAAACACTACTGTGAATATCTACTGATGAAATAACATTTAATTGATGACACTTATAATATTGACATCTGTACAGTATATGCCAAAAAAGCCATTTAAAGAGAAATTTTGGCAGTCAGTTATCGCACCACTAATAATGGGAAGCTCTGCTATACTTGGACCTGTGGGCGATTCTGTGACGACCATGGGATGATTCTACCGTGTCTGACCAATTAAGGACCTGCATAATTTCTAACTTAGGTAAGAAGACCAGCCAGATTCAGCATGGATACTTAGTTATGACATAGCTCGTTCAGCAGGGGAAATAAAACACAGGTTCATGGCTAATTTACTGTCTGCTATTCGTGTGGAAATGAGCCTCAAGAAGCCTATTGAAATGCCACAAGTCATACATTCATAATCGGCTCTTCAAATGCAAATTTCCAACCTGAACATTAAGCGTTATACACCAGTTCATGGCAGAGATTCAGAACACAACAAACCTGTTGCAGAGCATCACAGAGACAAGCGGCAGTGGTGTGAATTAGTGTAATGCGTTTGTGAGGTTTTAAAACATTGCGGATCTTTCAGCTATTGTGATGTGTTGCAGTTAGCACTGCAAGCTAAAGTTAGCGCTGTGACTGACAAACACTCATGCAGTCGAGCCGCACTGCAGCGGTTCACTGCCAAGTTGGTTTTAATTTCCTTAACAGAACAGGAAAATAACCTAGACATTTTAATTGTATTATTCTAGGTATGCCTCTGTTGTAAACCTTTCAAGCGTGGGCTTGAACTGTGGCCCTGATCTTTGAGCCATGTCCTTAAAACCTGTATCAGTCACTGGGCTCTCTAAACAACTGGCATGCACGGGCTAAATACATTCAAGCCACCAGCCACCATACATAATTCATATAATTCACAGAGACTCATATTCTATTTATATATTTTACAATATATAATAGTTGTATAGTAGTATGTTCTTTCATGATTTGTAAACTAAGGTAAATATATCTTATTATATTAATCTTCTGTCGAATCAAAGATATATATGGTGATCTCGGTTCATATGTGGTGTATAGTTTGACGGTTATTACAGGGTACCAATATGGCGACCATGAGGCTTCAACAGCGTAAGCGGTTGAACCCATTGTGCACGCCTCCAGATGTATAGAGCTCAGTGGTACCAGTTCATGTGCATAACATTTTCGTATAGTTCTGGTTTGTTATTTGCAGAGTTGATAATGAAAATGATCAAAGAGGACTGAAGACAGGATGGCATGCCTCCACTCTCCAACTTCCTGCAAAGAGCAGGACATGCTCCTGTCTGCAAATGTTTTACAAAACTGTCTTTTGCCTTGTTATAAAAATAGTCGCCATTGTTCTCAATAAATCAGCTGCAGTTAGTTTGTATGTATCTCAAAAGAAAAAAGTGAACAAAACGAAATAAAATCATAATAATGGTAAGGAGTTGTGGTAAAGTAAGTGATGCTGCAATCTGTTGTGGCGCTATAAACTGGCTCCGTGTACAAAGACTTGTAAGAAATTGCAAATTTCAAGTAGTTGCAGCTCATCTCGGGGAGAATCCTTGGTGTGAATTAGGCTTAAGGAGACACTGTCAAACGCGGTTGTGGAAAACTACTACAACTACTTGAATGAATCATTTTACTATTCTTGTTTTACTCTGTGCATATTTACCTTCATTGATTTTAGCCATATCCACACTGGCATTGTTCAGCTGCAGTGCCGTTTGTAGTGCTGGGAGAAGCTGGCGTAAGAGGGAGGGGTCTTGTAGGATAGTAGGTGTAGCAGGAGACTGCATTACTGGAGAAACTGTAGAACTTGACGTAGAGCTAGTGGGATTGGTAGCACTTAGCCCAGACACAGCAGCAGAAGAGGAGGAGGATGGGGTGAGGGAGGAAGGCTTTTCTGTGGTAACTACAGACTCTGCAAAAGATAAAGACAGGATTACATCTATTTAAAAAAAAAGGATCAACAAACACATCACATTACAGATTTTATGAGTACTGATGCTTCACAAATGTCAAACAGTCGCAAAAATGGCAAGAGCTTAAAAAAAGTAAACCTGAGCTAGTTTGGTTGATGGTAAAACAAACTTAATGACAGAAAACAATAAGGATAAAGTGGTATATTTACATACTCAAATAGAACCAAGACCTGTGCTACTCAACAATTTCACCAATATAATAGTAAACAGAAGTAAAAATGTGAATAACTCAACTTTAAACTCAGAGCAAAAGAAGAAACACACTGGCTTTCATCACTAATTAGCACACGCTAAATGTATTCTATATCTTAGATATTATGAAAAAATCTTAATATTTCTCTTTAAACATCTACGTCTCTCGGCTGGTCTGGGTCGCCTTGGCGTCCCCCGGAAGAGCTGAAGTAAGTGGGTGGGGAGAGGAACGTCTAGACCTCACTGCTTAGGCTGCTGCCCCTGTGACCCGACCCAGGAACAAGCGGATGAAGATGTATGAATGAACAAACATTTTATTTACACTGATGGTATGACACGCTGATACTGTATGAGGTCATATGCAAACCTCGCTCCTGAGCTACATGACCAAAAGTTTGTGGACACCTCACCCTCATACCTATATATGGGCTTTTCCTAAACTGTTGGCACAAGTCTGTAGTACTAAAATGGCCACACTCCTCACCTCAACCACACAAAAACCTCTGTTATGAATTAGAATGCCAGTACAAAACCAAGCTTTCTCAGTTGACTCAGTGCCAGCCCTCACTACTGCCCTTGTGGATGAATGAACAAATTTCCAGGGCAAGGAAAAAAAGCAGGCTGCTATAACAACAAAGGGGTGGGGAGACCAACTGGAATTGTACACGGTTTTTGGAATGGGAACAAATAGGTGTGAGGATCCGCCGTCCATATACTTTTGGCCATATAGTGTATAATCATAGCCATTTACAGTCTCATTGAAAACAATTAAAACAGAAGTCTTGGGCAAAAAAGACACTTAATTATTAATTTTTAAATTGTTCTTTCAAATGTAGTATATAGTATAATATATATAAATATAAATTGATAATGTCTGGCACTGAGTAAATCTGAAATTGTACTGATTCACAATTTTTGACAAATGTCCTGGTGCAAGAATTTCTTTGCTGTGTACATCTGGAATTCAAAGAACCAAATGGGTGAAATTCCTCTGCTGTACATTAAAAAATTTACCCGACAACCGAAACTCCTTCGTTTCAAACACATTCTGCTCCACATCTTAAAATGGAGAACTCTACGCAAAGTATGCAATGATGAAATCTCTAAAGTGCAAGGAATAACATTCCACTTGAAAGCATTTTGTATACAGAATGATTGTATTCCTCGCTATTTATTTTCTTTTCCAGAAAAAAAAATCCAAAGCCTAAATATTTGTTGAATTGTATCATGGTGTTTTCCAGCACGTATAACAATACTACTATAAAAAAAAAACAAAACTAAGCAAAATTTCTCAATCATGTTAAACATGTTTATATGTATAAAGCCTAGTAGTCTAGTGTAACCAGTCTGTGGTAAGATGGCCACTTTCAGCACGCTACAAATACATGCAATATACAGAGTAGTGGGGCCGGTGGCGTAGCAGTTACGGTGCCGGGCTCACGGTTGCGATATCATGGGTTTGAATCCCCCCCACCGTGCTAAGACCCCTGGACAAGGTCTTAACCACAAGTGTGCCTCTGTCCAACCAGCAGTATAAATAGGTATCAGTAAAAATACTGGGAAGGTAACCTGTGATGGACTAGCGTCCCATCCAGGAGGAATTGAACTCTAAGTCGCGTCACGCTACAGAAACCGGGGATAAGCACCGGCCTGATGAGCCACTAGGCTCGGGTGTAAAAGCCCAACAGCCTTACCTAGTTGTCTAGTGTAACCAGTCTGTGGTAAGATGGTCACTTGCATGCAATATACTGAGTATCGCCAGTCTTGTATTTATGCCTATGGCAGTTCACATAGCCAAAAATACAGCTCATGCACAAAAAATAAAAAAAATTAAAAGTGGATATTTTGTCCAGCTTTAGTTTAGTTTTTAAGGCAAACTGACAAGAAGTTTAACAAAACACAAACCGTTTTCTTTTTTTTAACATATTTGGCAATATGACAAATCAGAAGAATCATATGACTTGCTTTATCCCAGAGCTACACTGCAAATTTAAAGCATGTAGCTGCTAATTAGCTAGCCACACAGAAATCGATGGTATCAATTTTGCTATTGTACTTCCAAAGGGCAAAGGGCACCTAAACTACTGCCACACTCATTAACACATCTGCATTTGTAGCCAGTCTTTTGCTTCCTTCTCCATACCTTGGACCAAGGATACAGAGTCCCATCCTGATTTTTCCCCCTCCACAGACCTGCTGTGTACATCAACACAAAACTCAGAGTGAAGGAGAAACGCAAGCCATGTGGACATCACCTGAGACTGGTGGACATCCATTTCCAGAAAGTTGTGTGACTATAAAACAATAACTAAGCATCATGTTCATGATAACTAGTCATTATTAGTAAATAATCATTTACAAAAGTCACTTGCGGATTTTACGATTGTGATAGTTACTAAAAGTTAGCAAAGAATGGCACCTCACAAACAACGAAACAACAACGAAAGAACGATTTTTGGATCAGTCAGCAGCTGTCTGCACCCAACTTGGTGTCTCATGAGTTGAGAATAGCAGAGACATTTACACTCTTAGGGAATCAGACGTGTCCAATATATAGTTGAAAAGATGCCACTTTAATGTGTAATGAAAACCTAAGAGCTCCTTTCAACACACAATTTTTCTGAAACATGACTGACAATACTGTGGATTCACCAGTTGTCTGAGATGTTAAGAAAGCCTTCAAATTAAAGCTCAACAGATGACAAGAGGTACTCAAGTGGGGATGAAAACTTTTTTTGCAGCTTCCACCGTTGCTCCTCACTTTAAGGAATTGCCGTTCCTCACTGTGTATGAGACTGGTTGCACTCAGACAAGTGATGCCTGAGGCTGTAGTATGAGAAAATTACACCACATTTTACTTGGAGAATAATTAAAGTGTAATCATTAATATATTAAGTTGTCAATCATGACTAAATACATTTTTGTTCCAAAAAGGTGGGTGGGCCAAGGAGAAAATAAAAAGGTAATGCAGTTCCTCATTCATGCCTCTCACAGAGATCTTCTAAACTGGTGGCGTGCCCAAGAGTCTGTGGTTCCTCACCAAGCAACGCTGTCTAAAAATATTTGTGCATTCCATGAACCGGCATCTCTGCAGAGAGAATTTTCTATAGTGCAGGGGATGTCAAGACAGCAAAAACGGTGCAATCTGAGACCAGAACCTCAGGATCGCCTTGTGTTTTTGACTAATAACCAAGAATTTAGAGGCTAAGGACTGGCATATAGCTTATTACAATGGCTAACATCATTTTGACACCTACCCACCCAAAAAAACAAAAACAAAAAAAAAAACCCACACTTGTTTATAATACCAAACACTATAATGTTTATTTGACTCCAAAAGTCCATCACTTCCAACATTTCAGATTGCTGTTTCTTGTTCAGTTAATCCCTACGCAATACAGATCAATGTATGGGATTGTCTTCTTCCTCAGATATGAATCTATCAAAAAAACAAAAAAAAAAAAAAAAAAAAAAAAAAAAACAACAAAAAAAACCCAACAACCAATTTAATTTTTTCTCAGATGTGACCGTTGGTCTAATAAGCTTATAAAACTATGCATTGTGTACAATAGTTGCAGAAAGAGATTATATGACTGAATATGATTTTTGAAAACAGTTGTTATGCAAAAAAAAAAAAAAAAAAAAAAAAAAAAAGTTGGCAAAAAGTACCAGTTCAAATGTTAGAGCTTCAAGAAATATTTTACAATCAAACCACTAACTGATGAATTTTAATTGAACTGTTTGACCAAGAAAGATTTGCATTCCTACAGTAGACAACTCTAAAAACACAAAGAAAATTGTAACCAGTGTATCAGCCTTTCTATCATCTATTCCTTCACCCGACGTATAAACAGCAAAATACAATGACAGAAGCTCAGTTTTAATCTGGTGGTCTTCCTACAATCTACAAATCTAGCAAAGCAAACCGGCAATGTGGAGAATTTTAAACTTGCTAAACACGGGAAGCTGTACTGCAGCATTCAAGCATGCACTAAACACAATTTTACCACAACTGCTGCTTGCTCAGTACCTCACACGCTTCCTGACATCTCTGGACTCCTCATTAAGAACCTCAACTTGCCTTATCGGTCCACATTACAATTTTTGTCAGCAATCATATACGCAGACTTTTGGAAAGTCAAGTACAACAAGAAGAAATAGTAAAATACATTTTTCTACAACCTAAACACACAAACACTTGAAACACAGCAGCCTCTAACACAACACCAGCATGGGCATCGCCAAACCACAGCTCACAAATCTACCCAGTAGTTGCTTGAAACCACCAAAAAGTCTCAGAATAAAGCAGCTCTGTGAGGAGAGGAATGACGCTGGCTGATACTCACTGGTAGGGGTGAAGCTGGTGGGAGTGGCCTGCATTGCCTCACGTCTGTAGTCTCTGTCTTTAGGGAAGCTATTGACCACCGCCGTTGCTGATGCCACCTTGGTTGCCTCCTTTTGTCTCTGTTCTCTGTAGCACACAAGAGAGGATAATACACAGTGTCTGTAACAAGACTGGGGGAAAAAAAATCCTACTTTAAGCGCATTTATCTGCAAAAGCGGGGTCTTTTAAAAAAAATTGATGTTAAATGTTAGAATCTGATGGAGTCTTTAATGTTATTTAGAATATTAATATTTCCAAATATTAATGTTTCCTTACTGAAACACAAATGATATTTAGTGAAAATTAACATGAAACCTGTTTTTAATTGTCTTATGAAATATGTAACGGCCCAGTTGTTAGCTGATATGTTTGTTTATTTAATGGGTTTTAAAAATACATTTCTGACAAATTGTAAAGGTCTCTTAAATCTCTTGTCATCTGTGTTACAAGCAATAATTTACAAGTAATGGCAGCATAAGATTCAAAACTCTATGTTCACACAAAACTCTCAGGTTTAAAAAGGTACAAGCAAGGCAGTAAACTGCAATGAGCACTGTCGAAAGCAGAGTATAATCCCTAGCAATTATATACACAAACTTTTAAATAGAAATATAAACTCTAAACACCTGCAAATAAAAACTGAACACTGGTATGCACTCTGAAGGCACTATGAAATAAAATAAATAAATAAATAGCGGCAGAGTGGATATAAACTAGAATGTAAATGTAAGTAAAGTGCAGAAGTGTAAGACAGTCTCTGTTAAATAAAAAAAAATCCTTTTACACAGACCTGATGTCCATGTGAGCATACATTCACACAAACGCGCTATATGAACCTTCGTCATTGGCTTGATGCGTCGTGGCCATCTTTGGGAGGTGAACCAATGTAACCAAACACCGCCTCGCAAGTCTAGTATACAGTACACACCTCAATCACTGGGGTAAGTTTGTGTGTGTGTTTTTATGATTGAAATGTGAAAATAAAAGCTATTATTTATTTATTATATATTAACATTATTCAAAGGTTATATTTATTTATATATACATACACACATTATATACACACACACACATATATACACACATTATATACACACACACACACATATATACACACATTATATACACACACACACACATATATATATATATACACACACACACACACACACACACAGACATGAGTTGTTAAGGACTTTCTCATTGTATAGCAGGGATGAGAAGCGGCCAAGGGTGCTGCCCCCCCCCAAAAGTGTATCTTAAATAATACAAAAATATACTTTACAAAAAATTAAACAACTACACAAAATAACTTAAAATGTTTTAAGAAAATTTCATCTAATGAAATAAAATGTCTGAAACCAAATTAATAATTTGAAGCCCAAAATCCAGTATTTTAGTTATTTTCCCGTACTGAAATAAATATGCATTAATATGCAAATAAATTTACAAAGCAGCTCCTGCCTCAGTACACGATATAATCCCATTTTATTACTATTAATATTTTAATAGTATTTAAGAAACACAAACGTCTCCATACCTGCCTTAACGGACAAATATTGAAATCCATCAGCTGTGTGTGCGTGTGTGGGGTCTGCAGCACACATCCCTGATAAAACACAATCGCATACATACCTCATAAAATGCATCAAAAAGGCTGATCGACGGAGTCCCTCACCTAGCAAACCGGTCTACATGCTAACATTAGCTCTTAATATCAGGGCGAAATTCGACAATAACTTTCAGAAACATACAAAACGCATGCAGGATAGAACAAACATTTTACTGAGAAACTATGAATACTATCTTTGTTACAGGAGAATCCCCATATAAAGTTGCTTGTGGTTGGACAATACGACTGACCTCGTTTCTGAACCAATCGTTGCTTTTCTTTTTGCTTTGACATTAAAATTTACCTGATTTAGCTGATGACTTCCTAAATTAATAGTGCATTCAACCATATCAAACATTATAATAAAGTATGTGCCAGGTGATCATTCATGCAATGGTATAAAATACATAATCCACTAATTATCCTATCAATTATGTAATTGTAACTGCTGGACAACTATTTGGACACCAAAAACAAACACGTAAGCATCCAGTTAACATCTATGAAATGATTGTTTTATTATTAAATATAACATTAAAATGATATTACAGCACAGAGTTAACGACACTAAGGCACAGCACTGAGGTCTTTCCCAGTGTGTATTTTACAATAAACAACAAAATACTCAAACCACTCAAGTATTTTGATACAAGACATCCCAAACACAAATCACAAAATCCTACTTTGTGTTTGAAACCTGAATACTGACTTCATGCAACTGTCCACACTCTACAAAAGCTACTCTTTAACTCACAGTAACTTTTTAGCCTTTTTAAGTGTTCGTGCTTATTTAAAGGTCATTCCCATTTCATTCAATCGATTTCTTCCAGTTCTGTCACAAACATTTTTTATACTGTATTAATTCTGCAAGAGAAATTTTGACTTGCGCATTTAACCCATCCAAAGTGAGTGAGCACACACACTTGGAGCAGTGGGCTGCTATACATGGCAGTGCCCAGAGAGCATTTGGGGTTAGGTGCCTTGCTCAAGGGCACTTCAGCCATGAATGTCGAGGAAGGGAAGGTGCAGCTCACTCCCCCCCACCGCCACATATTTTTCCTTTCGGTCCCAAAGCCGCTTCTCTAACCATTAGGCCACGGATTTCCCGTGACTACTTTTGCCGCCTACGTGAGACAATTTGCAATCCAGGTACAGAATAGGAGTGACTGCACATTTGCACTCAACGTTTTATTTTTGCATCACGATTAAAGCAGGTGCACTCCTGACTCACTACATATCACACTTATTAAACATCCTGGGAGTTAGACAAGCATGCGTGCCACATCATAGATTCACATTAACATAATGGGTATTTAAACCAAACACTATCTATACACATTGCTTGTTAAAATCCCTTCCTGAGGAACGACACCTCCTCAAACAGGTAATGTTGCTCAGTGAGAAAATGGACAAAGGAATTCCAGTAGGGTACACATGGTTCTGGATTCAAATACGTGATCATACTGTACCTACCACTTAGTGCAAGACGTACCAGCTCCCCTCAAACAAATGACAAATTTTTTTTTCCTAACCACAACTTCAGTGAACACAAACTTGTGCCGCACACAAAACAAAAACAGTAGCGCAAGAGGAAAGAAGACTTCCTCCACATCAAAGAAGTGGTATTTATAGAAGCATGCATTTACCTCTCCAGCCACTCTTTAGGCTTCTCCCACTGTGATACTTCTGTTCTGCAATTGTAGTAGTACTTCTTCCCAGAAGAGCTGATGTGCTCCGACCAATCATCTGCAGGGTCATATGCCTGTGGAGATGTGGGGGGAGGGGGGGGGGTTGTAAAATATTAGTGCATGGCGTACAGTGATCTCAAGGTATATTAAAAATCTGGATTAAAACACTAACATCCAACATTCATCCAAGACACACCACTGAATATAACTTCAAAAACATCAGAATTTGCATATATGCGAATAATGTCATTGTAAACCTCCAGCATTTAACATGACAATTATGTATCTTAATACAACATTTTGATATTAAAACACAGCCTGAATCTGAGCCATGATGAGAGATTCACAAAACATGCCATGTGAAGATATTACTGAATCTAACACTCAGTCTAGAATGACACTACGGGTAATAACCATAAATAACACAGTTTAGGAACACAACCAGGTCTGAACAGAGAGAAGAAGGCCAGTTCTGTAGGACAGAATTGAACTGAAAAGGCACTGCATATACACAGAGAGGAGAGGACAAAGCAACATGGATAAACATGTGCTTATGAACTGAAGGCCGTGCACCGTTTCCATTGAAACACATTTTTGCTGAAAGAGTCGTTTTTGCTAAAAACACTCAAGCCGGTAATAGAAAGGTCACCTGCTTTTCTCCCTGCTCTTGTTTAGACCCGTAATACGCCACATCCTTGCATTTGCCCCACTTCAGAAGTTCGTGGACATGAGACCAGATTCAAGTAAACAATTTATAAGTTAACCATTTTCACTAATTATCCACTAAAGAGGGCATTTAGCACACAGTGTTGATCAACAACGGTGTCTTTATGTGTGTGTGTGTGTGTGTGTGTGTCAAAGACAGCCAGGGATCATGTCCTAATTCACTTCCTTTTCCTTACTAAGGCTTTATAATTGTAGAACTTCCTCTCCCAACATTTCCGCTTCTGATCACTGATTTGTGCCTGCTTGCTTGAACGCTGTCCCTAGTTTGAGGCTGATTCAAGAGTGACCGTGTAACGCAAGAAAGTAGGCGCAACTTAGCCGGGGCTCAAGTTAATCCAGGGGCAATTTGTTCCCACTGACTGTGTACTAGTTTGCAATACCCATTCCTAATATGCATTGCTTTATATAAGGGGCACAGGTGATTATTGCCTGTCATATGCCGCCACTAGACCACAAATATCGGATTACATCACAAGGGTTTATTTGTCAATATGGGTCAATTACTGAAACAGGGTCAAGTTGATTCACATTTCCCAAAAACTATAAAGAATTAAAAGGGCAAACCCCGGCCAAAACATACCACATGGACACATATATGTCAGGCAAAATAATCTGGATACATCCAGCAAATAAAAAGAAAATAAATGAATAAATAAATAAAAATTGGGGGAAAATTAACATTTTCCGCAAAACTGGTTGCAATGTGTGGATGATAATTGAGAATTATTTTATGTTTCATGCCATGTTATCGCCGAAGTATCAACTCAGAGTGCAAATAAAGATCTTGCATTAAAATATATATTTAAAGTAGAAATTCCAGTTTTTCTTACTTTGTGAAATGAATCGCACATCAGTTAACAGTTCCGCACGTAACCAGTGGCGTCCACGCCAGTTATATAAGGAACCAACCCATTTTTCCCGTGAGGGGTGAGGTTCCATGTTACAACGATCACTGTACATCTGAGATCCTCCTGAAGTGGATTTATTTCTCACGTAGTCAAGCAGTAATTAATTTATTCACCAAAAACAAATGGGATAAACCTCGTGTCCACACATGAATGAATGATTTATTCCTGTTTGTTACTAATAAAAGTGAAGTGGCATGAAGTAGTTCTCTCACTGTCTTTGTAACACTGCTTCATGAATTTACGGTCAATATAGATGGAAATAAACTACACTGAAATTTGTGGACTGAATTTTTCACCCAAATGTCACACGTTATGGAACCAGTTTCAGAGAATGACCCATATATAATTTTAATTCATATGGCAGCAAAATTATATTTGATACCACAGATTCGATTTTAGACAGTTCAGTGTGACAGTTGCTCAGAATCTGCAGCAGGTCTGGGGATGGCACACCTTGCAAAAGATGATTTACTCAATTCATTAATTCTGTTTATATTTATTCCTAAACATGTTCTGTGACTTTTCTTTTTTAATCAATTCATAATAAATCATCAGTTAATGATTGTCAACTTGATTTATTTCAGTTATTACACCCTTAAAGCAGAATACTGTCATAAGTGCTACAATTCACATTCTTGTTTATGGAATAACCGTAAAACGGTTTGCATTGATAGAACCAGGGGTGGAAATTAACACTAGTCGGCTGGGCCCGTAGCGGGTCAAAAATCTGCAAGGCAAGTGAAATTATCTAGCAATTCATTCTGCTGGTGGCCTTGACAAATCCAACAGGCAAAGATAAAGTGTTCTTGAGCAGTAAGTATAAAAGAGTTCTAGTAGTTTCGTAATTTCACTGGTCCTGTTGGCTAGTAGCTTAGTTTTGTTAGATTCCACCCCTGTAGAACAAAGGAGGCACAAAATAAATCAATCAATAAATCAAATAGAGACATGGTAGGAATACAGACAGGAAACATTACACAGACAGACAGGCAATCATGAGCAGCTTGTGAGAAACACTGAGATGAGTGAGGGACGGGGGGGAGGGAAGTTCAAGGGAGCAAAACAGAGAGCACGAGGAAAAAAGTCGCATCCTGATGCAAGCGTTTGTAATATTAGGGAAGGCAGATTGTGGTGCATCACCCCTGCAGAACCTTTTAGCCAACGGCACAAGCACTATTTAACAGTGCTACACACCAAATACAGATTCTATACGCTCCACATGATGTAAATGTCTGTAATAGAAAGATTCGCAAGCTCACAGGACATGATCGTTCATTATTCTATAAATATCATTTTCACTGGAAGTTATTACATCAGCTAGACAGATGGTTTAAGATATGATGCGCACTGTGTATGCAAATGCTTCAATAGCAAAATATGGCTAAGAACGAAAGATTGCACGCCACAAGCTTTGACTAAAAAAATATGCACAAACAAAAAACTTGTGGGAAAGTCCTGGAACGATAAAACGCAGCTTGAAACAAAGCTGCCTAAATTATATTTACACATTTAAAACCATATACACAATATGTGATCCATCTTTTCTTACAAATAACGAAACATCTGCGAAACACTTAATTTCTTTCCACTATAAACATATCACTTGCTGTAAAAGTATGCAACCTCTAAAAAAAGGTGTAAAATACCAAAACATTACAGCCAACGAGCCAAATACAATAGGAACAACCGGCAGTGTAGTGACCGCTTCATCTCTACAATACCAGATAAAAGAAACCGAACATCAAAATGCATGCGGAGACAAGACACTGCAAAGCAAGAAAGTCTGAAGAGCAGGAGCTTTGTACTCCATTCGGAGAGAAAATGATTTAAGATGGAGCACGAGAAACTAAATATAGCACTGTCTTCAACCCTATTCCCAAACTCATATTAGAAAGAACTTGATGCATCGTCACATTTATCAAATCCTGCCAAGTAATCTTTTAAAAAAAAGTTACAGACTAGACAACTTCACACCATACACGGAACCGTGTTAATATACGCGCTGTAAAATTCGTGCGATATCAGGCCAACCGAAATGTTTTGGCTAAAACAAAATTACACACAAAACTCAACACAACAATAGCATGACATGACTAACACGAATTTGCCTTTGGTAGTGTCAGTGTAACCTCCCACAGAACACACAACGCAGGAAGGAAATTCTTATTCACTTCAGAACAAACCAGGATATGCAAAGAAAAAACATCCAACTGTGCTGTAATATATGTGACAAAAAAACAAAAAACAAACAAACAACAAAAAAAAAAAACCTCATTTTTTAAACTTCAACCATGCTGAGGTGGGGCAGTGGTGGCCTGGTGGTAAGGTGCTGGATTACTGATCCCAAGGTCGGGGGGTTCAAGCCCCACTATCGACG
>JAOUQZ010000051.1:11032667-11063196 GCA_028564935.1 Neosilurus hyrtlii
CGCTTAATCCTAATTAGGGTCGCGGGGAGGCTGGCGCCCATCTCAGCCGACTCCAGGCGAGGGCAGAGTACACCCTGCACAGCTCGCCAGGCCATCGCAGTATTTTAAGTCATAGCTGATGAAAATCAGTTAATAGGTTGGTGAGATTTGGGCTTTTATACATGAATGTCCACATGTGCGAAAAGACTTGTCAATAACTGTATATACACACAACTGTATTGAACAATGCTATTGTAGGCAATGAGCATCAAAGAAATCATTGGATAATAAACAAAAACACTGAAAATATATAACACTCTATATATATATATATATATATATATATATATATATATATATTTATTTATATATACAGATAGATAGATAGATAGATAGAGAGAGAGAGAGAGAGATCAAAGGAAAGTTTTTATTACGTTATGTATCTCTTCTGCTGGCTCATGATACATTCTGCTGTACTCACTGTCCATATAACATTTATTAAGTAAATAAAAGTTTGAACTCACATAAATTCTTTAATTCTATATAAGCATCATATTCTTGGAGTCATGTCCATGACAAATCTTCCTTTTGAACTTCATTAAAGTCCCCTTACAGTACACATTGGATAACACACAGATTTGTGGTCATAATGTTCTGGGTGCTCACTTCAACCCACATGCTGTCCAGAATCACTTAAATAGTATATTAATACACCAAAAAGAAAATAATAAATAAACAAATTAACAGACAAATAAATAATTCCTCACTCACTGCACTGCTTAGTCCTACTAGGTCACAGGGAGGCCGAAGCCTATCTCAGCCAACACCGTTTGAAGGTGGGGGAACACCCTGAACAGCTCACCATACCATTACACGGCCACAAGATATATATAGATCATACAATGTTAAGAGTTTAGTATTACTTTAAAAATGTTTAATTTTACATTTTTTTAATTATTACTTTAAAAACACAGGCATGTTTGGTAATTCATTGACTTTCTAAAGAATGGCAGTTTTCTCACAAGAATATCAAATAATAAAAAAATAAAAGACCCAAGCAAAGATCTATTAGTGATGGTTCTTTATTTGGACAACTAAATAAATACCTGAAAAAGGACAAACAAAATCACAAGAATAGAATACAACAAAGCCATATTGTTATTCTGTGCACTAAGCACAACATCAGAGAAGGCATCCAGTTCGTCATAGACTTGATAGAAAGTCTCAGATAATCTCCAGAGAGTTGCTCTCCGACTGTGTTGCCTTTCTTCATTCCAAGTGAAACTGGGAAACCATCAGGGTTTAATCAGATGACCAGTATTTCAGTCCGATACCGAATAAAACCCTTCATTCTAACACCATATGGGAAAAAAGGAAACTATAAGTTTTGGGTAAACTGTGGAACTAGCCATAAAAAACCCATACACATGTATATTGCACTACAACTAATTATCTACCAATGCCGGCACACTTTGTTGTTTAAATGCTGAGCATTCGGGAATTAGAAGAAATTGTTTAAAACACATACATCTTGTAGCTGGATCTAAGGAAAAATTAATGTTGGTACAATCCAATGGAATGTTAACACAAAACAGAATTTTACTTATTGGCTTGGTATTATATAGATAATCACAAAAGCAGCATTCAATTTTAAAAATACAGTAACATTAGTCAAGATGAGCAAAGCCTTGTTTTTCAGTGAACGTGTGTTTACAATTCTAACCTTCACATTCAAAATGTAAAAAGTGTATTTTTAATAAGTGCTTTTTGTACAGTATGAAGGTGGGTTGAAAAGTTCATAGGCTGGCTAGAGGGAGTAATGCCAGAGCAGTGAATCTTGAGAGCTTCTGTACCAAGAGGGCTACAACACTGATGGAAAAAGTGTGTAGAACTGCAGGGTAGACCATGTTGTAAAATAAACCACATTTGGTCAAATTCGACCATTGCATCATAATCAGCGTGTGAACTTCTCAGCCCACACTTGTATAATCATGGCTGTGGCTCTGATGTGAATTGCAAATAAACAGCAATGACAGAACTGTTGCACCAGGACATTAACACCAGAATTAAGACATCAACAGGCAAAAAAAAAAAAATAAGGTGCTAATACTGGCAACTGGAAGATTGGTATCATGGTTTGGAATCATCCTGTAAATGTATGTATGTGTCTGCATAATTAAGTTTATGAACAGCATTTATTTGCATGGTTTGGTTATGACCTGGTATGAGCTCCTATACCCTTTAGCAGACCAGTAACATTGATTAGCTTCAGTACTAGGCACTAGAGACTCGCATAGTTCATGCCTTTTAAGGTAACTTGACAATAAAACAAAATACCAATTCAACAACACAAAACAAAGGATAATAAAACACCAGAGATCAGCACAAATACTTTCTGCTTTCTCTCCTGTGGGATTATTAGTTTAGATTAGGGCAGACTGTGGTTGTGGTCGGTCAATGAGGAAAAAAGAAGGAAGAAGAGAGAAAAAGACAGCTTTTTATAAGGGGATTATGTTTTAACCCTCTCTGATGCTAACACGCGGCTCTGCCAGCGAGCTGTGCATGATGCTCGTGATGGACTCCACTCCCGCCCCCTGCATAAAGGAACGATGGTCACCATCGATCACGTGAACTGAAACCTTCCCATCGCACACCTGCATGCAAATCATAACATTTTTTATAATCATAATGCATGTGACATCATTTCTATGTTTGTTACGAGTCAAATAATAATTACATATAACAAACGTACCTCATGCAGTTTGTAGTCAGCTCCTAGTCCATCTCCGTAGTCACTGCTGGCTTTGGCCCTCAGTAGGGTGATGTTGCCGTGGTATTTGGTAGATGGAATGTAGCAGTCAGCAGCCTTCAGTTTGTAGTAGAAGGATGTGGCAGCAAAGTGGAGGGTGTCACGGTTAATGCCCGTATGGTTGGATGTGATCAGATCCACTGCATGTTTTACTCGAGCCTCAAGGTCTTTTAAAGGCAGCAATGTCTCTATTAGCTATAAATGTAAAAGGGGAATACTTAGAGGTTAAACAATGAGTAAGGTAAATCGTTAGACAAAAATTGGTCTGTGCAAAAGAGTATGATATTGAAAGGAGCCTGCTAACAAAAGACAATTTTTGTTAGTGTGTTGTAAAGCCTTCTGACAGATCGCTGAATTTCCAGTTAGATGTCTTTGAGCAGACAGCATGTTGGTGTAGTGGTTATTATGTCCGCCTCACATCAAGAAGGTCCTGGGTTCGAGCCCTGGGTTCAGCGAGGACATTTCTATGTGGAGTGCTTGCGTGGGTTTCTTCTGGGTAGTCCAGTTTCTTCCCACAGTCCAAAGATATGCATTGGCTGTTCCAGATTGCCCCTAGGTGCGAGTGTGAATGGTGATGTGTGTTGCCCCTGCGATGGCCTGACGAGTTCTTCAGGGTGCACCTGCCTTTGCCCAGAGACCCTAGTCTCTACTAGGCTGAGACCCTAGTAGGATTAAGCGGTGCGGCGAATGAAGTAATAAATGATTGTCTCTGAGTTTTTTGATAAATCTGCCATTACTGTAATACAAATTCTTCAAAAGCACAAATATTGGATATAGTAATGCTGATCCTTAAATGTTTGTTTGAGTATTTAGGTAGACATGTAACCATAGTAACATCCATAAACACAATGTGATGTTTCCATTTTCATCAGATCAATGGATTTAATTCAAGCTGTCATAAACGGCCTTTAAAAAAAAAATAAAACTTTCCAACAGGTTCTAATAGAAAGCCTCTGCTTTATATAAAGCTTCTTTCATCTAGTTGTGAAAGTGTCACTTGGAGAAAGGCAGATCTGGGATAAAGCCACATTAACTGTTTTGTACATACAACCCATATAGATGAAAGAGGAAAGGCCTGAGGGGAAACTTTGTACCTTGTTGTACTCAATGCTGGTGAACTGCTGGATGAAAGCACACAGTGCCTCAGTCTCGGCCTCTGACTCATTGCCGGGGGTCAACTTGGCCCTGTAGCTCTATTGTTAAAAACGACACAGCAGATAAATAAAGCACCATGTGTGTTTGAGGAAGAATATCCACTAAAGGATTGCCCGTACCTTTGTATATGCTGCTACATAAGAATGAGAGCCATCGAAAAGGAAAAGGTACTCCACGGCGCACTGCGCTTCCTGTAGCTGAGAACACATCTCAAAAGCAACACAGGCACCAAAGGAATAGCCAGCAATGCGGTACGGCCCCTCCGGCTGTGTTTGCCTTATACACTGCACGTAATATGCAGCCAGGTTCTGAATACTGTCCAATGGTGCAGCTACAAGCGCACACACACACACACACACACACACACACACACAGTAGAAATGAAAGTTACTTATAAGAATATAAATTATTGTACACCAGCACTGGCACTTAAGTAGCAATTGTCTGAGTAATGACTTAACATTGGAACTCTCCACTCGTTAAAGATCACCGTTATTGGTGATCCTTTCTGCATAATTTGTGCGTATCTAATACGTCTAAACAATACAGACACTTATTTTAACATAAATGACCATAAAAAGCACAAAATTGGTAATTTTATCCTGTGGATTACACAGCAGGGGCTGAAATGCGGGGTTAACAGTTGTTTCCCTGGAAATGATGTCAACACGTTAGGCCGGTTTGTCCAGAACAAGTAAACAAGCAAATCTATTCAGTGAGTGACATTTTAGGTGAAAACAGGAAAACTATGGCTTGCAATTTGGAGGAAATGGGTGTAAATGGTTACCCATTTGAACCAGAGAGGGGGGGGAATCTTGTGGAAACAGTGAGACGTCACATGCTAGTGACTCTGAACAGCAAGAATGCTGCTGGAGATGAGCATGACAATAAATCCAAAATTGCATACGCAGGCAATTTTTTGCTAACTCAGTTTTCCTGTCATCAGTTGGTTGATTGAACTCAGCACTGGCTGATAATGTTATGCTACACAGGTCAGTGATGTAGCCCAGCCAATCCAAGGAGTTTGTGCCACTAGCAGGCTGTAACAGCCAATGAGAAAGGCAACGTCTCTGAGCATGCCTAGTGTTGAAACACTCGTGCACACTTTAAAAACAGGCATGGACTGCTGTTTCCAGAAAGAACCGCTGATGTTATACGTGATCGTTTTAAATTGCTAGTAACGCTAATTCATCACAGGTACCCCTAAAGGAATTAGAGAAACATGACAAGGGGTGTATGAGTTGTGTGGAAAACACCCTTCCTGAGAGCAATCTACAAAATACATCATGTGAACGTCAAGCATGTCTGGAATTCAAATAAAGCCACAATTGACCTTTATGTCTGGTGAAAGTATTGGTACTTAAACTATATTGAAAACCGGTGGCTTGAATTTCAGTGGGCATCCACATGCACATTTTAAAACACATTTCAACTTAAAAGAGGATTTATGCTTTTTGTGGATTTTGTGTGGCCCATGATCCCTCAACAGGACTTCTAAATCACAAGGTTGCCAATACTGTTGGAACCATAAATAGTGGCTTAAAAAACACAAGCTACGTATACAGGCATTCCATGTTGTATTCCAATAATTTGAGTACATTCAGGGAAGCATTTGTGAGCTCAGTGACTATTTGGACTCTGTTGGGGTGCCATTACCTTTGGTGCACTGCAGGCCATAGCATGGCACACTGAGTTTGGCAGTGAGAGTCTGGAAGGCAGCAGTAGAACCCTCAATAGGGTGAATGAGGAAGAGTGGCTTTTCCGTACTCTTCACCTCATTCAGAAGTGTCACTGTAGGACCATCCGGATTTACCAGCATCCCGTTAAGGTCCGAATCCAGCAAAGCCTGAGCTCCAGGATGCTTCCCTTCAGGTGTTTTAGCTGCTCCAATGGAAAAGAGAAAAACCATCATGCTTAAGTTCCATGTCTCAGTTTCTCATAAACTGTAAAGTGACGCTGGAGGATAGATATGTACGCTTACCATCAGAGCCACTTGATTTGTTGGACATTTCACGCAGTTTGTTGATGGTGAGCTGTCGGATATCCCTCATCGCCATGACAATATCGTAATCTCTCTCTAGTGTCTGCCTCACCTCCACACCCATCAGTGAATCCAGCCCCAGATCAGCCAGCGAGGCGTCAGGATTCAGGCTGCTTACATCACGCACACCTATGGCAAGCACATGCTGTCAATCAGTCTATCCATCCATCCATCAAAATCAGGTATACAGTGCAATGGATCCTTATGTCCAACACACATATTACGGGGCAGTGGTAGCACAATAGGTAAGATTCTCTTCTAATGACTAAGAAGTTAAATTTAAATCCCAGGACTACTTTCAAATTAAGAGTGCTCCATGTGCTGTTGATCACGTAACCACTGTCCACTATGCCTTAATTGAACGTTTGTTCCTTATATGTAAGCACGTTTCTGGTAAAGCTGCAAAATCACACAACAAGCAAACTAAAGTTAAAACAATAAAAACTGAACTTACCTAGAATGTGAGCCACTGTTTCCACCAGGTCCCTCTGCCCACTGCCTTCTCCCTTTATCACTTGCACCCTTTCTGCCAGCACGAAGCTGGACATGACAGCCCACGGCTGGGACAGGAAACGGTCCAGCACCTCCAGACATGATGCCATACGCTGTGGCAATGTTCCACCAATCACAGCATCGTTTCCACCCATGGTCTCTAAAACTACGCCCACATCACCAATAGCACCCCACTGGACAGCCAGTCCTGGCAGATTGTCGTGACGACGCTGCTCACACACTCGTTCCATTGTGGAGTTGGCGAAACCATAGTTGCTCTGACCAGCATTACCACGGCCACAGCTAACCGAGGAGAAAACCACAAAGTGCTGCAGCTCGGGACACTTCTGCCTCGTCACTCTGTGGATGCAAACCAGATCAGTAATTATTAACCGAAACTGATGACATGTTTTAGGATTAACATTCTGATGTTATAATATGCATTAATCATTAGCGAGGACAAGTCTACCTGTCTAAGTGGACGGTTCCATCATATTTAGGCTTGTTGACTTCAATAAACTGCTCAGGTGTCAGGTTCTCAAGCATGCCATCTTGCAAAACCTACAGACGCAGGATCAGAGTACAGTAAGCTGAACAGCTTGCTCCTCATGAGAAAAAAAAGCCCTTGGAAAAATGAACCGCAACTAGAGGGGCACTCGTAGAATGCAAGATTTCTTCACCAGGCACAAATGAATTATTATAACTTGCCATAGTTATAATGAAACGCCTCCCCCTAGTGGGCATGTGATTAACATGTTATCCCATATTAAACAATAGCCATTTTTGGGATGCATAATTTTGATTTATGCTGCAAACAAACAGACAATGGATGTTAAAACAACCTCCTGGTTGAGATAAATAGAAAAGATATCCTTAAAATGGAGGATTACCATTGCAAGGTGAAAGATGCCTCCAACAGGCCCCAACTGGGAGGCCTCAGTGATGAGATTCTCCGTTCCTTCCAGGCTGCTAACATCGCTTGTGGACACATGCACCTGAATGCCCATAGTTTGCCATTCCCTCACACGCTTGGCCTGGTAACCTGGTTTCAGAAGTAGCAACATGTTACACCATGTCCATGCTAAAGCTAAATTCATAGCAGCATGGCATTTTTAACTTCTGAAATACAATTATCCTGTGGAGTTACCGTTGCGAATGCCAGAGCGAGATGTAAGCACCAGTTTGTGAGCTCCTCTCTCAGTGAGCCAGTGAGCCAGCTCCAGTCCAAAACCTCCCAGACCTCCCGTGATGATGTAAGAGTGTGAAGCAGGACAGAAAGTCCGGCATATAGCAGGGAGCGCAATAGGGGAAGCTGTACTCACACTGCTATCCTCTTCTACACGCACCTGAGGAAGATGAATACAGAATTCAAGTCTTTGTAACTGAGAATGTTTAGGTATACAATTAATGGGGTAAACTAAGTATATAAATTTTTATTTAGGCATATAATTTTTTATTAGGTAAAAAAAAATAAAAGGTAAATCAGGTATATAATTTAGGATTCTAAAAATCTGGACCTCAACCTAGTACAATACGAAAAAAGACAGTCTGTGTATATTTCAGGATGATGCAATGTTCACCTGAAGCAGAACTTTGCCAATGTGTTTGCCCTGAGCCATGTAGCGGAATGCGTCCTCCACCTGATTTCTTTCAAAAACAGTGGTGCGTAACGGCTGCACCACTCCCTCCACAATGCCTTTCTTTAGCAACGACGATACCTCTTCCCACTCACGATTACCCTCCTCAAACAGAGCATCCAGCAGGATTCCATGGAAGGCTACATTCTTGAGGAAAAGAGCCATACCTGTGGAAGGAACACAACTCAGGTTCAGAAAATTAAAACCTCATCACCTACTGTTTGCACAGTGACACAAATGTTGGACACTGACGGTGCTCTAGTGTACATCCTTTACACCCATGATACACAGAATGGGATTCAGAGATCCACTGGTGATGATCATTAATATGTATTATTGGATACTATGTTTATTAGTGATTTGTCTAACTGGGTCAGTTAAATCAAATAGGGAACGGCATGGTGGCGTTGTGGTTAGCACCTCGGCCTCACAGCAAGAAGGTCCTGGGTTCGAATGTTTCTGTGTTGTGTTTGCATGTTCTTTAGGTGTAATCACGCCGTCACCGTGTCCAGACATGGAAATAGCATTAGTCATATTTGCTGAAAATAAATAATGTATGCTAATTTGTGCTGCTATTTTTTTTTTTTTACACTGGTTAAGGTCTCAGCCTAAAAAAGTTTAAAAGTCCTGTACTATACTGAGTAAGCTGAATCTGCTACATCACGGACACTGAATTTCCTCTGCTGTGTTTTGGAGGAATGTAGAACGCACCCAGTGGGGTGTTGTTGGAGAGATCATATTTGCCAATCTCTAGGAAGCGCCCATGTCTGGCCAAACAGCGTAAACTGGCCTGCAACTTCTCCTCAGCCAAAGAGTTCAGAACCACATCGACTCCTATGTAAAAAAAAATATTAAAAAAAGAGATTAACAGTATATTATTCATATGTATAAAATTGTTACACAAACTTGACAGAATGTTTCTCTAATTTACAGAGGTTCTGACCTTTGCCCTGTGTGTGCTTCAGCACATGTTGCTCAAAAGAGACATCTCTTGAATTCGCAAATGATTCTGCCGTAAGCTGTGCGAATCGTTCCTGCATGTAGGCTCTCTTCTCTTTGGAACCTGTCGAATCCCAGATATCAGGACGAGTTTCCTTGTGCAATGTAATTTGTTTTCTCACTGCAGGTTTCTTATGAAAGCACTCACCCACTGTAGTGAAGACTCTGCAGTTCATGCTGAGTGCGATTGCAATAGCAGCCTGCCCCACTCCTCCAGAGCCCGAGTGGATAAGCACACTCTCGCCAGGCCTCAGACGCCCACGCACCACCATGGAGTAATAAGCTGTAGCATACACAACCGGTACTGAGGCAGCCTGTTCCAGCGTCCTACACACAGATAGAGTTGCAATAATCTCATACTTTGGATTATAGAATATCTCTGGCTTCACTAAGAGCTTTTTACAATGCAGCGAGTGCCTTACCAGTTGGACGGGACATCCCACAGGAAACGTTTGTCTGCATCTACACAGGTGGCCAGACCTTTAGCAGGCAGAAGACCCATCACACGACGCCCAGAAGGGTCCCGGCCTGAGAATTCCATTCCCAGCATGCATTGCTGAAGTGCAATATCTCCTGAAAAAGGATATTGAAAAGTACTCTGAGTGCTGTGGCTAACACACACACAAATGCACATGCCCACTCACACACCTAGGGGCAATTTGGAACAGCCAATCAGCCTAATGTCTTTGGACTGTGGGAGGAAACCGGAGTACCCAAAGAAAAACCCAAGCACAAGTAGAACATGCAACTTCACACAGAACTGCCCTCGCCGAGCCTGGGACTTGAACCCAGGACCATGCCATGAAGCGAATGTGCTGACCACTGTGCCAACATGCTGCTCACAAATTGCTCATGCGATTATCATCATCATCGGCGAGACGGTCATTTTTTAAAAACTATAAATGATTCATAAAAGATTCTGCACAAATAAGCCATGTTGAGGTTTAGTAAAATTTGTCTGAAAATAAGGAAATGGAGTTACCTGGGATAGCATCCGGGGGCAGTTTGCCTGTAGCCAGCATGATGTCTCGGAAATTGAGTGAGGCATAGTACACAGTACAAAGCTGCACGTTAGGGTTGGAGGGGATAAAGTGGCGCAGAGGGGACGCGATCCACCGTAGTGAGGACAGATCACCACGAGTCAGGACGTTCACGTAGGCCTGTTCGGTCAACTCTTCGTTCAAATCTACACAGATAACAGCAAGACACAAAAACACATGATATCAAGTGATTCCATGTTGTTATGTCAGAGGTATTGAAAATATAAAACTACAGGTAACGCTGACATGGAATACCTTGTGTAAGTAGCTGGTGTCTGAACATCCCCCACTGTCCATCCCGGTACACGTTCATGCTCAGGTCCCTCTGCAGCACTGCCTGCATGTCCTTATGGGAAGGCTGGAGAGTAGGAGTGGCCGAGGACTTCTTCAGATTAGACACAAACGCACACCTTGTGAGAAGAGACAAAATAAATAAATAAAATACATACAAAAGTAAATCATCACCCCAAACCCTGTACTGAATACACTCATGCTTTAAATGATGGACAAAGTGCAATAAAGATAAATATGACTAACCGGATGCGGTTGCCTCCAGGCTCTTGTCTCAGGCAGTTGACCATCCCCACCACTCCATTATGTCCTTGAGTGGCTGTCAGCCATATTGGATTATCTGAAATCTCAGCCAGCAATCTCTGATGGAGGAAAGGGTCAGATCAGGATGTTCAGTTACCAAGAAATCATCTCTGAGAGACGCAACATTTAGTACTTAATATCACAGGAAAGGATGACAAGCTTGCAAAATTACAACACAACTACTTCAATGAGAGATAAATAAAGACCTCACAGTTAAAAGAAATGCAGGAGGTTATTAAAAAAATGATATTACTTTCTATTTATACTTGTTATAATGAAGCAGGGGCAAACATTCTGTTATCTATTAAAGCAACAGTTCTTGAAATATTGATTTTTTTCTTTTGAAGCTTAAAGGTGCAGATTCACGAGTGAATACCTTATGTTATATCTTCAATCATCAGCTCCAAACTCATGGGCTTAGTATATTATCCACCTGTTTTGTTTGTGTCGATTTACATTAAGAATAACAATAACAAGATGGCGTGACAGGTGGAATGACCTTGCGCATGCTGCTCACTTTTCAGTGCAACACCAATTCAGAAAAAGTGGGAAAGTCTGAGATCAAGCATTAAGGAAAAGAAGAGGGCATGGGATTTCAAAAGAAATAAAACACACACATTACACAGCACAGATGGCTGCCATTTTGTTATGAGGATTAGTTATAACGCGCACACACCTCAAAGACGGTGATGTTTACTAATATCTTTGTGCACGGTGCAGGGGTCATTGACACTCGCATACAGGAGTAAGCAAAAGATTTCAGAAAGTTATTGAAACCGATTCCATGTTATTTCCTTGATAACACTGGATTTCATGTTTATTTAATACGCCTGCCAGGTGAATGGGTCCCTTTAATGTGCCTCTTCTGTGTTTTAATGTGCCGCTTCTGTGTTGTACTTGTTCCCATTATTTTTTACAGTGAACTATCAACCTTTTCTTCCTGTAGTCCTTTTTTTTTTTTTTTTTTTTTTTTTTAAAACAACCTAACCCTGTGAATTCTGCAGAAATGGTTCTCACCACACAGTATGTAAACTGATATATTAAGACAAACCAGACTGACCTTCAGAGTCTCTACCCATTTGTAGTCAGTGGCGTCTACAGACAGTGTAATAGGCTGTTTCTCAGGAGATTTCTTTCTGCCAAGGAAGAGAGCGGAGCCGTAGAAGGATTTCTTCACCATGACCATGTTAAGAGAGACCTTTTTAAACAGCTTCTTCCATTCCTCCTGCACGCACACACACACACACACACACACATACATAAGGAATTACTGCAAATCAAAGCTAACCCCAGTTATGTGGCATGACTTCTATATTTCATAAGAGTTTTCAGATGGGAATCTGGCTGTTCCCATTGTACACAAGCTTTCACACACACACACACACACCTGAGTAAGAAGACTGCTCTGACTGTCCAGAGAGGTGAGGAAAGCCACAGTCTCGCCCAGCGTGGCTCCCTTTAGCAGGGTATGGAGAAGAACAAAGCCACCCTCCCTGGCAGCTGATGCCAGGTTATCCAGAAAAGCTGATGGGTTGGAAATAAGTTGTGGGGCACAGTTACACACCACCAGATCAGCGTCGCCCAGGCTTCCCATGGCTGCACTCTGCTGAGGGTCCCAGTTATTGACTGAGACACCCTGCTCTTCCAAAGAGCTCTGCTGGGCTGAGAGCAGCTCTGTGCTCACATCAGAGGCTGTGTAGTCCAGGCGCAACATGGGCTGAATGTTGAGGAGGCTGACGGCTCTAGAAAACACACGGCCATCACTAGAGAGGGCCTGAAGACAGAAGAGTATAAAACAAAGTTATGAGAAGCATATTGCTGATCAACACACTTAAAACAGACATTACGCATAGCATATCAAATACTACATCCAGAAGAACATATTTTACACTCCACTACAAACGCTACTGGGGCCGGTGGTGTAGTGGTTAGGGTCCTGGGATCATGACTGAGAGGTCATGGGTTCTAATACCAGTGAGACCCTCACTGTGCTAAGACCCCTGGGCAAGATCTTAACCACAAGTGTGCCTCTGTCCACCCTGCAGTATAAATGGGTACCAGTAAAAAATACTGAAAAGGTAACCTGCAATGGTCTAGTGTCCCATCGAGGAGGAGTTGAAACCGAGATTAAGACCCAGCCTGATGATCCAATCGAATCGGATGTAAAAGCTCAACAGACTTTACCTTACTAATTCTACTATTAAGAATACTATTTATCCTGTAACATTGGGGACTAGGAAGTCTGATGGTGGCCATTTCTCTCCTGACTCTCCCACTGACACCTAAGGGCAGTTTGGAACAGCCTAATGTGTATGTCTTTGGAAACTGGAGTACCTGGAAAAAAAACCCATGCAAGCACAAGGAGAACATGCAAAATAGTTTGTGCTTGCTGAGATCATGGGGGTAAAGTAAGCATTTCACTGCACCTCCACAACTTTGAGTTTGCCAGGGGTGGAGTTTTCCAGCGCTGTGTCGAGGCAGTGGCGTAGGGCGTGTGAGTCTAGCAAGCCGTTGAGGAGAGGGTCCTTTAGCAGACATTCCCTCTCCTTCTGGATGGTCTGCTCCAGCTCCGAGTGCAGATTCCCATTCAGTTCCAGACCACAGAGTACCGATAGCAGCCGTAACAGGCCACTCTCTGTTTCTGCATCAATCAGCTGGTCCTCATGTACACCGTCTAACCCTGGGATGGAAATCTTCACTCCCTGTTTGGCCAACTTCCTCTGGAGATGGTTAATCAGACCTGCAAAAAACAAACAAGTCACTATATTAAGAGGTCTGACGGTTGAGTTGCACACACGGCTAATGAGAGAGCACTGATATATTACACACACACACACACACACCCCAGATATACAAGAGGAAAGTCAAGTCCGTTTTATTTTTTATAGCGCTTTTCCAAGCGAAAGGAGCTTGCCTTTATTGTGTCTGAGCTTCTCTGCTAGTTTGTCATTGGATACCAGGCACTGAGTGTCCACCAGAGGCACGAAGACAAACTCCTCCAGTGTGGGTGGGGTCTGTTGCTGTTGGCGACGGGGTGCCACTGTGGCATGAAGGCCACAGATCTGAACTCCGCCTGCGATAATGTTGTCCAGGCAGCGGTTTACATGGACATCGATGGCTAATCAGAAACAGGACATTTTAATTTATCTCTGAGCATCATAACCTCAACATAATTCACATTTATCTACAACACAGATATATCCCAACGTGCGACAAGGCCCTTAAATATATTTACCTTTTCTATCATCAGAATATTCTTGAATCCTTTGCTCATGTAATGTTGGATCCACGTACATTGAACGAATACGTGTTGGAAGGCGAAGGCTGCGTCCAGGTAGGCCCAACACAATCATTTGCAGCATGGTGTCTAGAAACGTCACCCAGTTTCCTGTCCACTGCAGCTTCCCATGGACACCTACAAATGCAAAACAGAATAAAAATAAGACCCATGTACTTATAATGCTGGTTTATTCTCTACAGAAAATCAGTTTACATGAGTTTACCAGTGTTGTTAGACTCCAAAATGCCTTGGAAGGTTTTGCCATAGTCATATCCCCGAAGACGCAGCTCTTTGTAGATGTCTCCAGGTTTTAGACGCAGTTTTGGGTCCTCTGGCTCTGCGGTTACCGGCTCAGCCAGCAGAGAATGGAAAGAATCCAAAGCTGCCTCCTCCAACAAGCTCACCTTACCTGAGACAAGCAGAGACAGCAGCTTTACACTTAATGTCTGGGTATTTAATCTACTCCAGATGATTGGGATTTGGAAAACTGGCATAAAACTTACCACTAACTGCCAGGTTGCCATTCTCAGACACCTCGAAGCGGTTGGTGGCGGGCATGAGACGAACCTCCAGCTGGACTGATCCTGTGTTACAATATCCAATAACATTACTGTAAGAGATTAAACCTAGATAACATTCCGACAGTGAGACAGCTGTAAACAACCATGACTCAAGATATAGCAAGTACTTTCTTTTAAAAATGAACCAAAATTTTATCAGGGAAAAATAAATAAGTAAGTAAGTAAGTATATGTATATGTATATGTATATGTATATATATATATATATATAAAATTTTCTAAAAGATGCAAGAGGAGCAGATTTGACCTGTCACCAGGCTGATCAAAATCTCACGTCCTTAACCATTAACCGACAACTGTCCCCTGTCCAGGAAACTGTAGCAGTAAAAATCACTAACCAGTCTTGGGTAGAATGGTGGCTCTGTGGATGGTGACATCCTCAAACGTAACTGGGGTTTGCTCCATGACAGTGCCTAAATTCCTCATCAGTGTCCTCCATGCCAGCAGCAGGTAACCCGTGGCTGGATACAAGACTCGCCCATCAATACAGTGGCCAATCATGTAGTAGTCTGGAGACTCAGGATTAATATCTGGAAAAAAAAAAAAAGGGGGGGGGGGGGGGGAGTAAGAATTAAATATCAGTTGATTCTTGAATAGAAATAAAGATGTTTGTAAAACATTAGTAGACATGCTGTTCAAAAGTACATTCATTGAAATTATATTAAATAAATAAATAAATAAATACATCTAGTTACCAATATTGTACAGTGTGGCTGAGGTGGAACCTCCAGATCCTGCTGGGAAATCTTCCACCTTGGGCACATCCCAGCTCTGAGAGTGGTCCCATTGGATAAAAGGGGAGATGAGGGGAGTCCCCACTGGAACAGGGTATTCCACAGCTGGATACAGCTGTTTACTATCCACATTAATACTACAAAAAAAAAAAAAAAGTTTGTTAGGTTATATTATTTTTATAGATTTTCTTCAACATAGTAAAATCAGTACTAACCCATTCATGTAGAGTTTGCCTATATGAGAAAGAAAAAACTCCAGGTTGTTGGCATGTCCTCTTTTTGTCAAGGGTAAAATGGAGCAAGTGGGCTTAAGGCTGCGCTTTAGAATGGCCTGGAGAGGAAATCAGAGTATATCTAATGAGTGCTGCACAAAAACCTCTCCTCTTGGACTCAAGAGCTCACTACAAACCATATCACTGACCTGCAGTAGACCATGTGGTGCAATCTCCACCACCACAGCGTTGTCAGGAACAAGGCTCAGGCCTTCCTGGAAGAGTACAGGGCTGACCAAGTTGTTTACATGGTATTCAGCTGAAGAGTAGAGGGCCAGAGGGCTGTCCCACTCTGACTGGGGGATAGATGTGCTGATCCAGCGGGCAGAGCGAGGACGTGGGCTTTTTATCACCTTGAAATAGTGCACACATAATAAACAAAATAATCATGGGTCAGGGTTCACCTACACCTGCACTATAGTACTAGTTTAGCTATTAGTAAACTGGCTTGGAGTACCTCAAACCTATTTTTACAAAGAGAGAGAAAAGGCTAACAGAAAAATATTAACTTTGCCTACAAAGAGTGTTGGATACATTATCTGAACCACTTAATCCTAATTAGGGTTGCAGGGAGGTTGCCGCACATCTCAGCTGACCCCGGGGTGAGGGCAGAACCCTGAACAGTTCGCCGGCCCATCACAAAGCAGAAGATGCAATACTTTACAGATAATTGAATGGAATAAGTGAATTTGCAACAAACTTAACATTTTAGTGAATAAGGCATTATAAATGTTCAAAAAGGGTTTATTAGTTTTATAGTAGGCGGCATGGTGGCGTACTGGTTTGCACATTTACTGTTTTATGGTTAAAGCACAAAAGTTTCTTGTTTCATATACATTCAGTGATCAGTAGTTCCAAACAGGTGTGTCTGGACATTTGCCGCACAGCAAGAACGTCCTGGGTTTGAGTTCCAGGCTCTAGAATTTCTGTGTGGAGTTTACATGTTCTAGGTGTGGATGCAAGTGTGAATGTAATCCTGCGGGGGTCTGATGAGAACTTCAGGGTGTACCACACCTTTGCCAAATGTCGGCTGAGATAATTTCCAGCCTCCCCGTGACCATAATACGATTAAGCAGTTCGGCAAATGGTCGAGATGTGTGAGTGAGTTTTGTAGTATCTTTTGCCATTAAGAGACATTTTGGCATACGAGACAAAACCATGGTATTTAAAAATGTTACAGGTCATCTCTGAACCAAACCACCAGATGTCGCTGTGGTGCAAGAGTGGAAACTAAAAGCATACCATCTGCAGAGCCTCCAGCAGAGCAGGCGCAATGGAGGCCATGTAATAGGAATGGAAGGCAACACCAGCACTGCGCACTTCTTTGGCAAACACACCACTCTCTTTAAGCTCAGCTACAAATTTGCTGACAGCCTCCTACACACCCATACAAGATATACAAAGAAATGCTTAATTAATCTTTAATCAGGTGAACAAAGTGCTCAAATAAGAAAATGAGTAGCAAGAGACATTATTGTACCTGTGGCCCTGAGATAGTGACTGTGTCCTCTGCATTGTGGCATGCCGGTACCACCCCCTGCGGACACTGAGCTTTACACTCTTCCCATGTCAGCCCTGAGAACAAGTTTAAATTCAGAAACTACCTGGATATTACATTCCACTTCACATCGGCTTTATTAAGAATAGGCAGTCTTACCCACTGCTGCCATGCCTCCAGGTGGCAGGTCAGCTTCTTTGATGCACTTTCCTCTCCAGTAAGCAGCCAGGATAGCCTCACTGTGGCTGAGGGAGCCGTCAGCATAGCCACAAGCCAACTCTCCGACAGAATGGCCCACAATGCCATCCGGCTGGAGGCCCATCTTCTGCAGCATGTCTATTTGTGCAATCTGAGGAATGATGCACAGTAATCAAGTTTTCATGTCATTCTGTATGTACACTACATACACACTGTCTGCAAGCTCATGGTGCAATTCAAAGTACTGCATTAAAATCCAAATGGAGCAACAGCTCAGCATAACATTTAATATTAGCATAACATTCCACATTAAATAAGTTGGCATTAAGAACAAAATATAAAATATCACAAAAGATGAGAGTACAACTCCTAAAATATGAACGGTCATGTCATCTTTATAAAAATAAAGAAATAAAGAACTATGGAATATATTGCTAAAAACTAGTCAGTAATTCAGCATGGATGAGAACACTTAAAGGATAAAGAACTAACCAGATACAGCATTCCGACATCAGATTTCATCTTGCGACATAGTGTTTTACAATAATAAGCAGACTTCAGGAAGTGTGTGTGTGTGTGTGTGTGTGTGTGTGTCATCACAGATCCCTGACCTGAATGGCTGCAAGGCCCACAAATGCATGGACCGTGTCCTCAAAAGTGTTTTCATCGGCCTCCATCAGCAGGCGTGACACACACAGCCCTATTTCTTTCAAAGCCATGTCTGAACGCTGGATGGACTCTCTGAAATCCTGCAGTTGCATTAGGCTTCGGCCCATACCGGCCCACTGTGTACCCATACCTGGTGGAGTCACACACACACATGCACATACTACATATAAATATACATTCAAATTACACTGGTGTGTATCCTTGGATCGAAAAGTGCAGAATTCACAAATGTAAATTTTTGTTTTGGGATATTCTTAGCCACTGTGGACTTACCAGAGCAGATATACCAGAGTGGTCTGGGGGAAGGTGAAGCCTGCTGCACCTCCTTAATTTCGCCCTGTGCTCCCAGCAATGTGTATCCCCTGTAAGGCATGCTTGATGTAGGAACAGCACACACCTCACTTAGCAAGTCCAGGAAGGCTGGGTCATGCTCATGGTCCTGGGCTTTATGCAAGAGAAAGGTAGCAGCCTCTTCAGTCCGCCCACATGCCTGCACCAACCGGGACACAGATAATGGTGCAACTGGAGCAGCTGGTTTAGGTCCTGGTGGGCGCAGGATAACATGGACATTCGAGCCTCCAAAGCCAAATGAGTTGATGCCTACAATGCCTCCACGCACCGGAGTGGGCTCAGCCACCACACGCACACGACCATCTAAAAGTGCTGGGATATCTGGGTTGGGGTTGTTGAAGTGGATGTTAGGAGCCCATATGCCATGTTCTAGGGACAACAGCACCTGAGAGAAAAATCAACCATGTACATATACAATCTTAGTAATGTATGCATGTTGTAGATGTATAACCAAAAAGGTATAGGAGAACATGATTATAGACTGACTTTCGCAAGGGCAGCAAGCCCTGAAGCAGGCTCAGGATGGCCCATGTTGGATTTGGTGGATCCTATAAGCAAAGGTTCCCGTTGTGACTGACAGAACACACTGACAATGCCATTCACTTCTTGTGGGTCTCCAACCTAAGAGAACAATCAAGTCAGTTTTCTTAAACTTACATACTCAACAGGTTTGTGATTTGTGTATATCCTGACTCACTTTGGTGCCAGTACCATGGGCCTCAATGTATTCAACCTCTTCAGGAGAGATTTTGGCCTCTTGATAGAGGGAGCGGACAAGACGCTGCTGCATATCCCCTGAAGGAAACGTCACACCTGGACAAAAGGTTAAAAATTCCATCAAACACTTCTTAGAAAGCCTTCTTAGGTATCTGTGATAAATTTATTTATCCATGTATACAACAATATTGATAAACTGGATATGTAGCATCTACCCATTGTGTTATGCATACTAAGGGTCAGGCCATGTCATTTTCTGAAACAGTCTTTATTAGGGTCACGGAGAGACTGAAGTCCAATCAAGCCGATTCCGGGTAAAGGCGGGGTACACCCTGAACAACCCACCAGACCATCACGGGGCAACACACAACCATTCTCACACACACACACACCTAATTAGCCTAATGTGCATGTCTCTGGACTGTGAGAGGATCCAGAGTACATGCAGGAAACCCACATAAGCACAGCAAGAACTAACCACCACTTTGCCGCAAGGTGTCGTGTAAATTTTTTCATTGTTTCTGAGAGCATGTAATGATTATGATTTAAATAGATCAATACAGTTTTGCAAGTCTCTTAATTCAGGTCTGTTTTATTTTTACAGCCAATAAAATACCTCATCCCCCTACCGGCTAGAACTCCTCAGCTCTGCCTGATTTCCTTGGAAGGCTTGCAGGCAATTCACCTGAAAGGCAGCAGATGATGCTAAAAATGACAAATGCCTTTCATTTTTACAAACTTAGTTTGCTTAACCCGCTTATTTAGAAACACTGGCGAGACATAAGTGTGCCACGGAGCACTGGGGGAAAGGAGATGGTCTGTACTCAGAAGAATGAAGTCACCAGTCTTCTTTACAATAAACTGATGTGTGGTCGCTTGGATAACACTGATGCACTCTGTATAGTACCTTGTTCTTTATAGCCATCTGTGTTGTTGCCAGCATTGAGCACAGTCGCATAGATTCTCTTGGCCATGGATTTCTTAGTGAGGAGTACAGCCACAGCAGCTTCAGAGCGGCAGTAACCATTCCCTGAGAGATATGATGTCAAATTTATTTTCTTCATTATACTCTATACTACATATTGCATCAGTGGTCAGGTTTCTGTTACACTAGAATTATTTAGGCAATTAGTAATAACACCATAAATCACAGCACTATTACCTGATGCATCAAATGACATGCAGGCTCCATCAGGACTGAGCATGCCCAGTTTCATGAATTGCACTGAGGTGTTGGGTTTAAGCAACAAGTTGACTCCACCAACAAGAGCTGCATCACACTGACCATGCCGAATAGCATTGAAGGCATTCTCCAGAGCCAAGAGACTGGATGAGCATGCGGTGTCAATTGCTGTGCTGGGCCCTACAGGAAAATACACAAAAACCTCAGTCACCCTTTACTTCCTACAAGCTTTACTTCCCACATCATGCAATACTCAAGGAATGACTCACAGTCAGGCAACACTAATAATGTACGTTGAACCACCAAATCATTTTGCTAAGGTTAAAATAATAATAAATTATCACTATTAATCAGCCACTTTGTTTCTTTGTTAGTATCCTAATGATGAAAAACACCAGACTTCAACATATCATTAATCTGTTACATTCTAAATACAAACAAATTTAGATCTATATCCAATTAAAAAAAAATTATTAATACACATCCATCAATCCATTCTCTGAACCGCTTAATCCTAATTAGGGTCACGGGGCCAGCCAATTCTGGGTAAGGGGAGAGTCCACCCTGGACAGCTCGCCAGGCCATCGCAGGGGAAAAACACACTGACAGCAATCCAATAGCCTACTCTTTTTGAACGACAGCAATGGTTCCTTTACATGCCTCTCACCAGAGACAGTGGGAGACACTGCTGGCCTTTGATAACCCAGTCAGCTGAACTGGGGAACTAATACACATCAATGCAATAAACAACCAAATTAGTGGTAAATAAATAACATCTTTATACTATTTTATATTCAATCATTCAACAAAAGGTCAATGAGCCTAAGGCAAATAATTATTTAAGTATATATTATACAGGAACATAAAATCAAAGTAAAAAAAATTTTTTTTTATAGTTTATTTTTAGAGAGGCTAGTTTAGGTACGAGTCAGGCAGATGAGCTCTGTGTGTTCTGCTAGGAAAGCATAAGTATAAGTGGTAATGGCATGTATTTTAAGTCATTAAATATGTTAGAATATACAACATGAAAAAAAACCTAACTAAACAAAATTTCCAGTATTTTATTTTTACATAGTTTAAGGATTATGACAGAGGCAGGTGAGCTCTGCAAGCAACACATAAGTGCTCTGTAACAGCGTGTTAAAATTTATTCAAACTCAGTACACACTACATGGAAACACAAGGAAAGTAGACAAAAACAACATCTTTATGGTTTACTTTTTTGTTTTTCATTTGTAAAACCTGAATGTCCGTCATTTCGATTCAAACATCATCCACCCCTAGACAGCAGACCAATCACATCATGCAGCTCCAGTCTAGTTTATACTACTTAATAATATATTCATCATACTGTACCAGTCATTAAAACAACACCTATCATAGGCTATGATTAAACAACAATTTTTAAATTTACCTAAGCATATTCTGCATAATTTCTGATTACATAAATCATGACTGAAGAACTATTAATTCAATCTTACGGGTTTTAAATCAGTTGAAATGAGTAACAATTTTGAAGGGAAAAAAAAAAGATAAATCTAAACTAATCTCTTGATAAGATGCTTTACAGTTCCACATTATAAATAAAAGGACATGAATTATAGAAAATGTAATTATTAAAAATTGTTGGATACCATTGAAGTCAAAAAAGTAAGAGAGGCGATTGGCGAACATGGCACGCTGGCAGCCGGTCATGCTGTATCCCAACAGCTCCTCTGGATCTTTACTGAAGGCCTCGCCTGCCTCAGAACCACTCACACCAATGTAGACACCAGTGTTAGTGCCACGCATGGACACTGGGTTTATGCCTGCCAAGCACAATTACCATCATATATAAATATTACTAAACAAGGTTAATTAACTACTGATCCACCCAGTGAAAATAACAGAAAATCTAATGCTGGAACACTGACCTCCATCAACAATGGCCTCATATGATATCTCTAGCATAAGCCTCAGTTGTGGGTCCATGGTATGTGCTTGTTTGGGATGCACACCAAAGAAGGCTGCATCAAATCGGTCTATTTCTTTTAGTTTTCCATTTCTCCGGGGAAGACCATACAGACCTGAGGAGAGGTTAAGATGTACAGACAGGTTAGCTATGAGAACAAGTGACTAAATCACGTTTTCTCTTGTAACTAAAGAAAAATCCTAGTCCTCCTCAGCACACAAGACTGCTGATACTTTAGCACATGAATGTGAATCTTAGTTGGTCGTCATGGAGAGAAAGCAGAGAGGCGAGTGAAGAGAGGGATCTGTTGAAAAGAGGGCAGTCATGCCAAGGCCAGCACAGGGAGAGCAGTCAGAGACCAACAGTGCAAAGAAATCCGAGACCACAGGGGAAGGCACTATAAATTTAATGCGTAATTAGCATAGCAGCTGTTTAGAGGTAAACTACTTTCTGAAATCAACAAATTTCTCTTCTAGTACATACTTCCTTTCATACTGAATGCTGAGGTGTTAAGTGTACCATTTTATTCTTTAAAAAATGCATCTTTTGGCTTTATTACTAATTAAATAACATCCATCCATTCAATAATTATACTGATAACGCTGACGCTAAAGCCAATCCCGTCTAACGTGCACGGTACAGGTCACTAGTCAACTGCAGGGCTAACACAGAAACAACCTCATTCACACAAACATTCACACCTATGAGCAATTAAGAGTAGCCAGCTGACCTAGTACGTCTTTGGACGATGGAAGGAAACCTGAATTTCCAAAAGAAACCCTCACAGGCACACAGAGAAAATGCAAAAAACTCATACAGAAAGGCCCTTTGCAAAGATTTGAACCTTATTACTGTAAGGTGACACCACCAGCCACTGGGCCACCATGTTGCCCCTTAAATAAAAAACAGATTTTTTTTTCACTAATTTTATTTGTTAAATTCCTTCATTCTCGTTCTCTACAAAAGGTTCATGCAAAGAAATACCCTTCAAGTGTGATTTCCTTTTATAATTTTGCCCATTTATATTTTATTGTAATGTTAGCCATAGACCCAGAATTAATCCATGACCCTGACCAGCATAAAGTGTTTCTAAAGATGTAAATATCGTACTGGTATATACAGTTAGTTTAGTGGATGATAATCCAAATACATTTGAATCTTTGACCAATTTATACTGTAGATATCTGATGTTGTAGGATACCTGGCTTCCACCTCCTGTCATCCTCTGTGACCATGTCGACTCCATTGTAAAGGTTCTGCCAGAATTCTTCCAAATTACCCGACTCTGGAAGACGACCCGAAATCCCTGCTATGACGATTTCCTCCATGATGGTGTGAGAGTTTCTGTAAGATCAAACAAGGGGAAAGTTTGCAATTCAACATTTCATCTGACCTACTTCCAACTACATTCATTCAGGCTGAGAGGGCTCGAGAGGACACAGTGCTCAGAGGAGAAACGTCTAGAGGATTGTAGGCTTTGTTTATGGACCACAAATTCACTCCAATTCTGTCCATACAATGATGATCAACAAAGCAGAAACGGGAGCAGGATCACTGCCTTGTGGGCTGTGCAACCAAGCTGAATGTGAAGGACAAAGTATTCCTCTGTTCGGCTTCCATCAAGGCCAGCGCCAGAACTCAAAGGATGGGAATTTAGTCACAAGCCTACAAATTAAGCAAGACACGTTCTCCATACGCACGTTTTCCTGTGCCTTACATGCTTAATTTTTTCCATTCATAATTTCAATAATAAATCCAACCCAAGGCTGAAACCATCCAAAGTGAAAAACACTGACTTATCTTATTCGTCATTATGTTTCAAGTGAAGCAGAATACCAACCACTTCATGGGTATTCAAACAGGTCCAGCTACATCAAATACCTTAAAGGCAACAACTCAGATAAGAAACTAGCATTACTCACTGGTGAAAATGTTCATTGTTTAATGGTTAGCTATTAACAGAAAGCATATACAATGAACACATATCAAAATAAGTGAAGTCTTTCCTTGCTGGGATGACCTAAAGTGTCCAGTCGCATAGCTACTCCCGGTTGAATTCAGTGAAATAATTACCATTAATTATATGACACTGAATAAAAAGCAACAGAGGATCACCTACAGAAGCCTCGCTGGTTTATGTTTCAAAAACTACTCACTGAGCTAAGAGGACAATAATGTTCATATGCTCAGGCTGCGTCTGGACGGCTGGCTGCCTGTTAATAAAGGACACAAAGATCCAAAGATGTTTTTAATGATTTATGAATGGAAAAGCTGCATGTGGGGTTAATCTGATGCTACTGATGACCATTAGCTATATAATTTTAATGCATCATCACCCATTAAATCAGATTTACACTGTAGATTGAACAGTCTAGCTAACTAGATAGTTATATGTTCTGTTCTTCAAAATATGTGACGTCATCATCCGTTGGAAGAGTGGCGTTTCACTCTGCCAATTCGGATTGTTGGAACAAGATGTATTCACAAGACAGGTGCAGACATGCAACAGTTTGCCATTGTGTACGTGTGTGTGAGTGTCATGGTGATATTTAAGAGGATTTCTGATGAGTCACGATGAACCCATGCACACGGATTTTACACCATTAAGACTGAGCCAGGGTGAATGGGTTTAATAATTCAAGAGAGGCGTAGTGCATGACTTGTTTATAGCTTTACTATGATGCTTTATTGTTTCAGTACAGCCAGATGTCTGAGTGCTCGGACCAGAACAGATTGAGTGAGCAACTAAACGCATTTTCAGGAGAAGGAACTGTAATCTACCTGACTCAATTTCTAATAAAACCTTTGCATGCATGAAAGAATGTCAGCCATCGGATGAATCACATTGATAAATATGCATCGTCTCTGCACTGAAAAAAAAAAATCCCTTCACTTTACTGAATTTAAATGTGTACATCGGTCCCACATGAACAAAATGTGGCCAACTGATGGCATTTTTTCCCTCGATTTTCAATAAGTCACGTCACTTGGCCACATTCTGATTAAGTGGGACCGATGTACACATTTAAATTAAGTTAAGTGACGGGATAATTTTTTTCAGTGTGCTTATGACTAGACATTCCATATTCTAATCCAATACAAAGGGGTTATGGGGTTATAGGGAGATAGGAGGGATAAAAATGAATAGGTAAACTTACAACTTACAGCCATTTACCTCAGCAACAATATCCACGCAATGTTGAAGAGGCCCTGGCTTACATTTGATCAGATTTGTGCTTCTGCCTGGTAAGACTTTTTACGTTTTTGGACGAATACCATGTAGATATTTACCCTCACTTACCCACATTGCTTAGTGGTGATGACATGTTCATATGTTCAGCCCAACATGGACTTCTTGAAATCTTATTGGGCTGAACAGTTTTCAAAGATTGAGATCGCATTGCAAACCCCTAAGAAACTTAATGTATGAACCCAATTCGTGTCTAACATCCTCATTATCATCATCTTCTGCTTGATCCGGGCTCGGTCGCGGGGCAGCAGCCTAAGCAATGAGGTCCAGACGTCCCTCTACCCAGCCACTTCCTCCAGCTCTTCCGGGGGGGGGACACTGAGACATTCCCAGACTAGCCGAGAGACATAGTCACTCCAGCATGTTCTGGGTCGACCCCGTGGTCTCTTCCCAATTGGACATGCCCGAAACACCACACCAGGAAGGTGTTTAGGAGGCATTCTAATTAGATGCCCGAGCCACCTCAACTGGCTCCTCTCAACGCGGACGAGCAGCAGTTCCACCCGTATGGCTGAACTTCTGACCCTCTCTAATCATCATCATCTAATGATGAGCTTCTGACCCCATCACCCTGCAAAGGAAGCTCACTTCAGCCGCCTGTAACCACGATCTTGTCCTTTCGGTCACTACCCAAAGATCGTGACCATAGGTGAGGGTTGGAACGTAGATCGATTGGTAAATTGAGAGCTTTGCCTTTCGGCTCAGCTCTCTCTTCACCACAACGGACCAGTACAAACCCCGCTTTACAGCAGAGGCTGCACCGATCCACCTGTCAATCTCCCACTCTATCCTTCCCTCACTCGTGAACAAGACTCCAAGATACTTGAACTCCTCCACTTGGGGCAGGACCTCATTCCCGACCCGGAGGGTGTATTCCACCCTTTTCCAGCTGTAAACCATGGCCTCGGACTTGGAGATGCTGATTCTCATCCTGACCGCTTCACACTCAGCTGCGATTCGCTCCAATGAGAGCTGGAGGTCCCAGCTTGATGAAGCCAAAAGGACAACATCATCCGCAAATAGCAGAGATGAGATCCTATGGCCTCAGCTGCGCCTAGAAATTCTGTCCATAAAAATTATGAATAGAACCAGTGAAAAAGGACAGCCTTGGCGGACCCCAAACCCCACCAGAAACGAATTCGACTTGTTGCTACCAATGTGGCCCAAGCTCTGGCACCGGTGGTACAGAGACCTAATGGCCCATAGCAACGGGTCCGGTACACCGTGCTCCCAGAGCACACCCCACAAGATATCCCAAGGGACATGGTCAAAAGCCTTCTATAAGTCCACAAAGCACATGTGAGATTTTTAACTACCTTGGCGACCTCAGCCCCAGCAATGGGAGGACCCCCCCACACGAACCCCCATTGCCTTCCACCTCTACGGAGTTCATGCTGGTGGGATTGAGGAGGTCCTCTAAGTATTCCTCCCGCCTCCCAATGACATCCCCAGTCGAGGTGAGCAGCTCCCCACTGCCACTGTAAACACTATTTGTGGAGAACTCCTTCCCCCCATCCTGAGGTGCCAGATGGTGGTCCAGAACTGTTTTGAGGCCAAACAATAGTATCTTTCCAGGCCCTCACTGAACTCCTCCCACACCTGAGATTTTGCATTGGTGATAGCCCGGGCTAAAGCACGTTTGGCCTGCCGGTACCTGTCTGCTGCCTGGGGAGTCCCACAGGCCAAAAAGACCCAATAGGCCTCCTTCTTTAACTGGACGGCCACGACAGGCACCGATGACCTTCTGGCCACAGCTATGGACTTCCATCTCAATAATGGAGGCAGGAGACATGGTCCATTCCAATTACTGTCCCCTGCCTCCTTTGGGAAGTGGTCATACCTCTGCCGGAGGAGGGAGTTAAAGGCCCTTCGGACAGGGAAGCTAACTACATACTTGGGCCTGACAGGTCTGGAGGGTCGCCTCCAGGTGGTGACGGTTGACAGCTCTGTTCCTCTCCTCACCCTAATGTCAGGAACATGCAGCTGCGAGTCCGATGACGCGACTACAAAGTCGATCATTGAACTGCAGCCCAGGGTGTCCTGGTGCCAAGTACACTTATGGACACCCTTACGTTCAAACATGATGTTAATGATGAACAAACCAAAACGAGCACAGAAGTCCAACAACGAAACAACCTTCAGGTTCAGATCAGAGGCCGTACCTACCAATCACACCCTTCCAGGTCATACTGTCATTGCCCACGTGGGTATTGAAGTCTCCCAGCATCCACCATAAACCAAACTTACATTCATATGAATGATTATATCTTTTCTGATAACCCCATTCATGAAATTTACTCTTGTTTTTTTTTTTTTTTTCAAAAAACGAGGACACTGCCCCTTTAAATACTGGATAAATTAGCCATTTTGTCACTAAGCAAAACAAAATAAAATAAAACTCAAAAAAGACTTTTTTCCTAGAAAACACAGGCCATCTGACCATCCTGAATAATCTAATCCAGGTTTCATATTCTAGTACACGTCATCTCACTCACTGATTTGTCAAACTGCTTAATCATATTAGGGTCACAGCCGACACTGGGTGAAGGCGAGGTACACCCGGAACAGCTCGCCAGACCGTCGAATGCAGGGCCAACGTACATAGACAACCCCTCACATCTAGGGTTAATGTAGCACAGCCAATCAGCTTAAAGTGCTTGTCTTTGGACTGAAGGACAAAACCCAGGGAGAACATTGAAAACTCCACCCAGAAACCAGACCTTCTTGCTGTGAGGCGGATGTGCGAACCACTATGCCACTCTCGTGCATACGTTCCCAGTCTAATCCTGGATGACACAGACAGCCGGCCTATAATCCTGTGCTGATAAAAAAAAAAAAAAAAAAACCCAGAAGCTTAGATGATACAGTGCTTATCACTAGATGATAACATTACATGGCTTCAGCAGTATGGCAGGCTTTGGCAGTGCAGGTCTGTGGGAAGGACTGCTCGCTGACACAGTGGCAAATTCCTTTCCTGGAACATCTCACAAAGGCTTTACCAGCCTTTCCAGCACACTGTTCAGAATAACACTGTAACTGATTAGTGGGAATCACAAGGCAACACTGTAACTTCTCTAAACACACCTGCTATAATAAAGGCCGGGTTTAGGCCTCAGTGCTCCAAACAGGCCTTGTTTAGAGATTTTCGGTGTAAAATATGCGGCAAATCATTTAATTTCTTCTCTGAAAATCTGTTATTATTCTTTCCCTGAAAGCAAGAAGTAGGAAGTGGAAGCATTCAGTGGATATAAACTCAGCTTCCTAGTCGCTTTAGAATATCCTCCATCGGGGTTGGATATAAAACGGCTCCCTACTCCCTGTACATGTGCACTGCATAGGGTGTGAAACACCGACTTCCGAGCGCTACACCCTGCGCACTAACCACGAAAGCATTTGGGATTCAACCTACAAGAGCTAAAGGATGCGCGTTTCATTCGAATCAGACTCTTAAGCGGTGTGTGACATGCTTGCTATAGCTAACAAAGTGTGCATGATGTGAGTCTTAATGGGACTGAATAGCATGAAGACAGAGCAGGAATAAATATTTCCTGGGTGTGGAAGAACTAAAATGCGCACTCGGTTATACGGAGAGCCGGAAAGTGCGCCACCATGAGATTATCTGCGTAGACCAGCACTTCCCTTTATTATCACCACCATAATTACAGCAGGGCGACAAAAACAGTATCACAACACCACTTCTCAGTACTCACCAGCTGTAATAGTTGTATAAGGGCTTTAAAGATATTCTAGGAGAGATGAGCTGTAATTCCTTTCTCTCTTAATGACCGCACTAGCAGACCGACCCCCTTTTTTTCAACTCTTGTCTTGCCTTAAAAATCCCCCTCAATGCTTTGGTTGCCTTGCCCTGATGTCTGTTTCATTTAAATGTTTGCCATGTTGTATAGCCACGCCACATGGGCTGACAGTTGGCTCGGCGTTCTGGTCCAATGAGGAGGGAGGCAGGGCACCGGCAGCCAATCACTGAGCAGATTTCCTAACCTTAATTCCGCCTAAAAACACGGGTTATACAAGTTCAGATCATGAAAAGGCACATCTATGCGCAACATCACGCCGGACACTGCATGGTATTACAGCAACACAGACAAAGTATATTACTTTATGGAACCGGATCAGAATGATTGCCAAAGCTTTATCAGATAAACAAACTACAGTCAGGTTTTTTTTTTTTAAATCTCATAAGATGTTGCATTATTGTTATTATCCTACATTAATCCGTTTATATATATATATATATATATATATATATATATATATATATATATATACATATATCTCACAAATCATGACATAATATACAGAGAATGGAAGTTTTTTTTCCATCTTTCTTTTTTGCACCCGATGATGTGGGATGTTGCGCGTGCGCCAACCTGTGATGCTCTTCTGTGGATTGACGTTTACCTTTGGCCAATCCGGATGAACAAAGGGCGTGGTTCTGATATAGGGTGAGATGATGACGGAGGGATGGGAGGAGTGTTTCTCCAGACAAGCACAAACTGTGACCTAAGCAAAAAGGCGTGTCTTATAATGGGGTTACTTGGGTTCAAACCATACAAGATCTACAGCTCTGTCAAGTTGCCCCCCTCCTAACCTCCACTTTGTCAAAATTTCAAAATAGCGCTGCAATTTATTTGTGCGGTAAAAAATTTTGTTGGGGAAGGTGGGGGGGTACTGATGACGTCATACGTGTAAGAAATAAAACGTAGGTAACTTTAACATCATAATTGCAAAATCAATTCTTTCAACAGCACAAACGTAACAAACGATTCAGATCACTGGTGTGATTTGGACGTGGGGGGGGGAGGTGACGTCACAAGCGTAAGGAATAAAACATTAATAACTGAAATCAGAACAGCAAAATCATTTCTTCCAACAGCACAAAAGTAGCACAAACGACTGAGACCACTTTGGTGAGACTGGGACATGGTGGTGGGCTGAGTGACGTCACAGGCCAGGAAATGCTTAATTACATAAACACCTTAAATAGAACAAATGAATGGCAGTGATGGGCGGCACGGTGGCGCAGTGGTTAGCACGTCCGCCTCACAGCAAGAAGGTCCTGGGTTCGATTCCCAGCTCGGG
>JAOUQZ010000051.1:11063296-11083577 GCA_028564935.1 Neosilurus hyrtlii
AAACAGAAAATGCACAACAAAACAAATGAGGAACAAATGGGCAGAAAGTGGAGTCAATGTCTGTGACCGAACTGTAAGAAATCACCTAAAAGAAATGAGATTTACATCCAAAAAAGCCAAACGAAAACCATCATGAACATCCAAACAAAATATTCAGTGATCACAAATCTGACAATGGCATGGCCTGCAAATAGTTCGGACCTCAATCCAATTGAAAATCTATGGTGTAACTGAAAGAAAATGCTCCATGACAAGGATCCAGCCTGCAAAGCTGATAAGGAAACTGCAATAAGAGAAAGTTGGAGCCGGATTGCTGAATACTGTTTGTCCATAGTTAAATCCATGCCTCAGAGAATTCAAGTGGTTATAAAAGCCAAAGGTTGGTGATTCCATATGTTTTTCCTCAGTTTGATCCATAAAACATTGACTACAATTTTTGTAAGTGTTTCATAAAGCCAGAAGGTTGGAACGTAAATGAAAATAGTTTTCTACCATGTCTGTGATTTTTTTTTTTTTCCTACAGAATTAAACACTTCAATGAACATCTTCCAAGATTGGTGATTCTATACTTTTTACCAGGGGTTGTAGATTCACATTTAAATACTGCCATTTTTTTCATAGGCAGTTAGACTTGTATTCACCAGTAAGCCCATGAAACCTAAAAGTTAACAGGGATTCATGTTAGCACACACTGGTACCATCAACACGCAGTTTTGCCCAAGCCTTGATCTATTGCGGGGACTGTTGGGGTGAATCCTAGATACACAGAGACGTGACCAAACACACCCGTCAGCACACCTGCATCCAGACTCTCCAACCTCAGTGCCAAGCCAGTATAAAACTTTTGATCACTCTGCACATGAAACTGATAGTGACAGTGTGTTGTAATAAAGGGCAATCAGCTCACAATCAGTACGTAACACAAAGAATAAAGATATTCACTAAACCATGTGGTCTGAAGCTGCATATATACTAAATCTCTCCTGAAAGGAAAGTCCATTTTTTAAAATTAATGGTAATTCATAGAGTGGCATGACATTCTGAAAAAAAAGTTAGTGATGGTCTATTGGGTGCAATGGCACAAATTAAGCAAGCTGGGTCAATTGTCCTTGAGGTTTGGGACAGTATCATTTTTTGTTTCACAAATATTCTGGACATTTGCCTAGATAAACTGAATGATGCAAATGTGTTCTCGTCTGTGTTAATCGTTTTGCTTTTATAGTTATATGACAAATACTGAAACCTTTTTAAAAATAATTTTGCCTTTGGTTTTCCTAACTATAAGCGAAAAATAGCACCGCAAAGTGGGTATTATTCCTCAGCCCATGCCCCACATTATAAAAAGGTATGCTATGTTAGTGTGTGGAATGCAACCATGGCAGACGGATGGATGGACGGACAGACATCACATGTGATAATATCCCTCATTACCCCATTGGGCTGAGGGGTAAAAACATAAAAAAAAAAAAAAGTTATATCACTTACATAGGGACATTTCCAGGTGCTACTCCATTACTTTATTTCTACTGAGATCATTAATTCATTAATTTGCTGAACCACTTTGTCCTACTAGGGTTGCAGGGAGGCTGGAGTCAAAGGCGGGGTAAACCCTGAATCATGTTGATGTCAGTGGTTTCAGATTGATGCAGTCATAAGGGATATGCAATCAAGTATTAAGTTTTATTTACATTAATATTTTTTTCAGTACTTTTGCTTAGCTAAAAATTGGAGGGACTGTCATGTACGAAGTTAAAATTGCCTATCACATTTTAAGCTAAAATAAGGAAATGAAGTGTGGAATTCAGGGTTATTCCAATACTTTCAGAAAGGGACTGTATATGCCTACTAAGCAGGCGAGTTCACCTTGATCCTCACTGTTACTTGGCGTGAGCACTGTGGGACTCATTCCACGTTCCAGCATCTTCCACACATTCTGCAGAGACTCATCACTACCCACAGAGGACAGCAGGGTTTGGAGAGAGCTGGCCTGATGCACTGTTCCCTTTGACTGAGACTGAACAGGAGGAGTGTTCTCTTTACTGACTGACTGCTAAAGTAGGGGGGAAAAATTGTGTTAAGCTAGTAAAGGTCTCATCTGAAAAGCATCAGCTTTGAAAGGCTTTTTACAATGATGACAATCAGCATCTTATCTATTTACCTGGACTCTTGTTGGCACTCCCCATGGGTTAGTGTCACTGGCCCTGCTTGCCCTTTCAGACAAAGAATGAACTATAATTGGATTTTTCTGACCTTCCTGGATGATGGGAAAATAAAATATAACCAAGAGATTATTTACTGAATTGCACTGGACTGAAACCTTGCAATAAGATATCTAATAAAAGAGTTCAATCACCTCTTTTCTGGCACTCTCTAGTGGCCTCACTGATAACATTGCATAAGGACTATGACTAAATCAGTTTTACTGTGAAATATGATCTTTTGCACAGTAAGCTTATAACTTGAATGTTTTTCGAAGCAAAGTTTAAGTTTATGCAGCTAGGTTTTCCTGCTGTCTGGAGCACCTGAGTAGTAAGCTTATATTGAAGTTGTTCCAGGGCAGATAAACGACCATGTGACTGGGCATCAGACTTATCAGTAGCGGGATCCTTCTCACAAAGTCGAGGTCTGGATCTTGTTTCAGAATGTTGCAAACCTGAGGTTGGGGGGATCAAGAACAAATAAGACTTTTCAGATCATGCAATGAGAAGCAAACCAATCAGATAATGCCATTCCCATGTAGTCTGATATTCATAACACATGTTTGTGGAAGTGTATCATGGCACAAATAAAGATTTCTGAGGACCTCTGGGAATATTCATTCTCTAAACAAAGTATTGGGATTATTGTTAGGAATCAAAATAAAGACAGCTGAGAGAAGCAGATCATAGATTGCACTCTAGGGTTTTTGCAAACACGATTCCTTCAAGTTTCCATTTCCTGGATGCGAGCTACTCCTTTTTATACCCCAATCATGCTCATAAATCATGGAGATCCGTGTGTTTTTAAATATTGGACATCATTCCCCAGTGTAAACCCAAGAGAACAACGTACAGAGGGGAGAAAAAGGAGAATATGGCCAGGAAATATATATAGGCCATGCAGTAATCTATTCAGTATACATAAGGAACTGCTATTTAAACTATGAACTGTGAGTTACTCACTTTTCCTGTAATCACTAGTTCTACTTGGATTTCCCACATAATCTCTCCACTGATATAATATGGGATTTTCTCTTATCATCGTGAGTTAAAAGCTGATCTAGTCTTTTACACATGTCCAAAATTGATAATAAATCACCAGGTTTAATTATTAAAAATCTCTTCCAGGTAATAATGCTCTGATCTGACATGAAAATAATGCATACCGGAGGAAAACAATTTGTAAGCCCTGTATATTATTAATATTAATATTATTATTATTATTATTATTAACAAAATATAATTAGCGATTATTAAAGTACTATATTAATAAGCATAGTTATTTACATAATAATAATAATTATTATTATATAGCTATAATTGTATATTTATTTTACTTTTTTTTTAAAGCATAACTTTTTTGGATTATCCCATTTGCAAATAAATCAGGTTACTTTTTCAAATATTCTTCCTGTATTTTGTTATCACTTATTATGTCACCTGTAAAGTGTTTTCAGTGAATTGGATTGTATTAATCATATAAATCTTTGCCATCTCAGTCATTAGTTTGAAACTTTCTTTAACTAGGCTCGTGCTAAAAAATTTAATGATTTTGAGTAGGTCAGAGCCAAAGCTAAAAGATTATATATAATTTACCCATACATACACACTACATTTCCAAAAGCATTCGCTCATCTGCCTTCACACGCATATTAACTGATATCCCATTCTAAATCCAAAGGATTTAATATAACGTCAGCCCACCCTTTGTAGCTATAACAGCTTCAACTCCTCTGGGCAAGCTTTCCAGAAAGGTTTAGGAGTTTTTGGGACTTTTTGACTATTCTTCCAGAAGCGCATTTGTGAGGTCAGAAACTGATATTGGACGAGAAGGCCTGGCTCACAGCAAATTTCATGACTGGACTTGTTGCACAGGTGGCATCCTACCATGGTACCATGCTGGAATTTACTGAACTCCTGACAGCGACCCATGAATTCATAACCTTGGCATAAACCTGTGCGTGTTTGTCTGGTGTTCTGATTCTGATTCTTCGCCCAGAGTCGGTTCCAGCCTTCCCACGACCCTAGTACGATTTAGAGTTTCAGCAAATGACTGAATGTATGAATGTCAATTATCCTGAGATCATGAACCAATCATATTGCACCTTTCCTATTTTAGTATTTACTAAAATTAATTGTTTCTTCATAGAAGTATTTACATTCTGTCTGGGATCAGGTTTCATTCATGACTTTAACTAAAAGTAATTTATACAATAGCTGTTACATGTTATTAAAAACTTGGTGTGGTGTTGAAGTATTTCAGACAAAACTCACCATCCAACCTTGACTGCTGAGCCCTGAGTCTGTTGCCCATCTCAATGAGTTGCTGTTTGTCCTGGCTGAGGCGAGAAATCAAACGAGCTGCCTGCTTAAGTTTGGTTTGGAGCAGATGGGAACTGCCAAGATCACTTCCTCTGCCAGGTCCTTGTAATAGCAGCTGCTGCCTCAGGCTGAGATTTTCCTCCTGAAGCTGCTTTACTATATCACTCTAGAAAAGGAGTGAGATTAAAAGATGTAACATAGGCATAACTGTGTTTATAATAAAGGTGTATTAAAATGACAATTCATTCATTGACCTGACTTTTATATTCTCCAAGAAAAAAAAATAGGTTTTATCTTCTTGGAGAATATCAAAGTCAGGTAAAACATACATAAAGCTTGTATAGTACAAATTTAAAAGCTTTCATAGTAAAATGTAATTAGAAATGTTTTACTTGATTAAATATGATGGGGTCTCTCCTGCTTGCAATGTCTAGTTTCAGTGCAGAGACCTTGACAAAGATACAGCATTTCAATTATTTCTCCTAAAAATACTTACAATTCTGAGCTTTTCTTAAAATATGTTAACTGCACTGTTCCGCACATCATACCCACCTGGTTGCCAAGGGCAACTGTTTCCAGATTATGAAGAACGCTGCCTTTTTGGTACTCTTGTGCCTCTCTCCTGACCTCCTCAAGCTGCATCTCTGCAACAGTCAAGCTTTGCTTCAAGCTTGCCTCTTCAGCTGCTGCTCTTCTTTTTTGATTGGCCAGTTCTAATAGTAATGCTTCATTCTCCATTTGCCTTGAGTGACACTAGAAGGCGACGTAAGACTGATATGACCATACAAAATACTGACCTTTCCTAATGGGGTTGGTAGCATTAATGCGGTTAGAAGAGGGCGAAGTTAAAACAGAGTGAATCTTGTAGCATAGGTTTAGTACCTGCTGTGTCAGTTGAGTCACCATTGATTCCAAGTGAGCAAGCCTCACTTCCTGCTTCTTCAATGTCGCAGCTCTGGCTACTTTTTCAGCTCGCAGTCCACCTGCCAAAAATGAATAATAATAATAAAAGTGCTTGAAACAGCATGTATATTTTAAACTAGTTCTTCTCAGCACAGTTTTCAGATGTTGCAACAGTCAATTTACTTTAGTTGTATTTTCAAAACATGACTCACAGTATGTTAAACAGGGATTTTGTGTAAGCGCTGACAGAATTGCATGTATTCCATCAACTGTCATGAAATTGTATATATTATTTTGAATAAATGTTGTTTATTGAATAAAAAGACAGCATGGACAGTATTGAATTTTTTTATTCATTTCCTCTATAGGTCATATAGAAGTTTAAAAAATACCCAGTTTTGAATTCCATTTTTTTTGTAACATTCCAAACATGTCCATATTGGACACTTAAATGCACCAAGAGTAACAGCTGGAAACACAAATACAGTGTTGCATTATAAAATAAATCTGAATATATATTTGAAAAAATAGAAACTATATTCGGAGTAAAGGCTAATTTCTAGAGAAATCGATTTCAAATTAGCCCATGTGTACGTTAGGATGTCTGGTAAATTCATGTGGAAGGGTTAGTATGGACTTTCTATGGCAAGATTAAAGGTCAGAAAGCCTTGTAAAACCAGGCCTCAATTTGTTTTTCGAAAAAATGAATTTTAAAACTGCATACCAATCTGTCTGTCAAACCTACCATACATAAGGGGTGTGTAGCGTACACAAGGGGTGTGTACGGCCAGTAAGGTGAAATTTTGCTTTAAATTGCTCAACCACAATGGTCTTTTGTTGCATGTAGTACGAAAGATGTGGGTTATACAGTATTTAACATGTAAAGGGAATATAATTTGAAAATGACTCATTTATTTTTAGACTCCCATGTTACAAAAAAATCCCTGTTTAGCATATTATGACTCGCATATTAAAATTCGCTTTCCCATAATTAGTCAGGCTCTAAATACAAAATTGATTAATGGACAGTAATGATTTTTTCTCTTAATGAACTACTTAAAATCACCTATAGTTTCGTTGAGGGATCTGACGTGGTTTTGAAGGTAGGCATTATCAGGGGATACAGGAAGCATACTTGTAGAAGTAGGAATGTGATTAGTTGTCTTAGAGGCTTCTTCTAATTGATCTTCAAGTTGTCTATATTTAGCCTTCAGGTTTTGTAGTTCCTCTTCTAGAGCCTGGTTGTATTGTGTAGTTCCTTTCATAAAACATTAACAGTTTTAATAATCAGAATCAGACTAATGGTAAGGTTAAAGGCAAGCTTCAATGCTGTATTACAACAACAAACACAAAAACAAAATCCATACAACAATCTCTAAATCAGTGGTTACTGGTTATCATTTCTGATCAGTGGTTGTCAGTTACCCAAATTAATCTATTCATTTGATAATTTAGTTAAGTGCAATGATACCTTCACAATCTAAGCCAACTTTACAGTGGCCTGCAGAGGATTTTGCCAGTTCCATAGATATCATTTCCTATTTGAGTGACTAAGCATGCCACAAATTGATCAAGCAGATAAATGATCAACAAATAATGCCCAAACAATCTGGCTAGAGTACCACACTAAATATAATGTTACAATAGTTGTTCCAGTATATGGATGTCCACACCTGTTGTGTCTTGTAGACCTTAGTATGATATACTCACAAACATGTGCAGGGTGTGGAACCTTTTCACAAACACTTCTATAAATATCAGTTCTTTAGATAGTACCTGAAGTGGAAGAGGGTATGGGGTCTGTGTTCTGAGTTGTTGCTGGATTTTGAGGTAGGGGTACTTCTGTGCCGAGAGTCTCCATCTGTTTCCTCATCTCGGTTACCACCTCCCGCAGGCTGCTGTTCTGCTGCTGCAGCCTCCGGATCTCCTCGGAAGGAAAATTGCTGCTTTCCACCTAAGGATTTATAATAAACAAATAAATAAATAAACAACTAAATAAATAAACACACATCACAGACTATTCAACAGGGTGGACTTTACAGGTCATGGCTGGGCCTGAGTAGTGCTGCTGGTACATGTAAATAAAAAGGCTAATTTGATCACCACAGTTAGTCATGGCAAGAAGCTGACTGTGCTTAAAAGGCATCATACAGTACAGTTGTACTCAGTCCTTTTCCCTTAAGTTCATCGTTAATATTTACATGACAATTTCCCAACTTCTCTCTGTCTCACAATTAATAATTGTGTGTTGTTACAGTGTTATTATGACTGCTATATGAGTGCACACTTCAAACCACCTCTTTACACGTGCAGAAATATGACAGCTGCTACTTCCAAGCTCGTAAAGCAGTTTTTCTGAAAGATAATGTTAAAAGTAATCTTGTCCATTTTATGACCAGCTACATACGGTAAATGGCAAGGAAGAAGCTAACTAGTTGTGTTCATACTAAATAGTCATGGATTAGGAAAAAACATACTTCAGCCCCTCTTTTCCAGGTTTAGGTTGTAAGTTTGGGAGACAAACCTAATGTAAAGAGAATGGACTCGGCTAAGCAGCAATAAAAATGGGTGGGGTTTACTTGCTACATTGTGAATGGGTGGGGCTACCTCAGTTAACAAAAATTATTTTTCTTTTTTTTTTTTTTTGCCCTGAAATGTTTTCTTTAAATGTCAATACAGAAAAAAGAAGAAAAAACCTTGTCATAACAATGCACTACTTCCTGGTTCATTGGGATACCAAAACCAGTTCAGCCACTACAAAAAATCAAGGTCTAAGTTGAGAGGTACATTTGTAATGGAAAAATATAAAAACCTCCTTTTATTATTAAAAAACAAGGACAATTCTGGTTAATGATATGAGTCGGATTGTTAGTGTAAGCCCAGTAAAGGAAGTCTGCTGGTCAGCTGAGATGACTGAGTGCATGATTCAGCTGTTCTACACAGGAAACAAATACATTCTCCTTCCTTTAAGAATGAAAACTTTTGCAATGTGAAATAAAACCCCACTGATGGTTAAAAAGACTCATTTTGGTAGGTAACTTTATATATATATAACTTTTATATGTAAATAAAAAAGGCCAGTAGGGAGAAATCTTGCACACAGTTAAGTGAATGATGTAAAATCCAGTCCCTGATGCTAAGTGCTTGGCTGCCACTAGATGGAGCCACGGAAATCTCAATGATCAATCTACTTGTCTACATTTTGGTGTCTTGTTACCACTTTAATATTCATCCCTTTTCTATTCAGTGCCATTATGTTAGCAGTATCATCTCCATTTTTCCATTAACCATGCTATGTATGTAAATAATAACACTGCTCGCAAAATTTCCTGCATCCAGTCAGAATCCCCAATGAATGGGAAATATGTCCACATAATAGGACAATGTACACAATTGGTTACTTCAAGACACTATGATGTTTTTCGACGGTTTGTTAATGTGGCGATATGCATAATTTTATACACAATATTAAAGTCCATCAAAGCACACCTGGATCCGAACTGAGGCACACTATGGAAATACACTATCTGCATTTGGAACAATATACATGACAAATATATTTGATTTACAGGTGAACTTTTTCAAGTCTGTTTAAAATAAATAGACACACGTTTCATCAAATATAGCCTTTCCTAAAGTATTCCCACAAGAGGCACCATGAACTTTGAGTGCAGCATACTGATACTGTCACAGCATCTCTTGCTGACATGCTATTTAAAGGCCCTTAAATGTTACAAGATAAACGACCTACAGTGCAAGCAAGAGAGTGAGGACCCATAGCTCTTACTGACCTCTGCTAAATGTGCTGGCATCAAAGTGAATTGTTATGAGCTCACCCCTTCCTGTGATCAGGGTTATGTACACTAGCGATGAAAGATTTATTTCACTGTTAGTAAAGAACATTTTAACTGAATGAATGGAAATCAAATGCTTGTAGTTCTTGATCAACTTGGCAGGAATGGCATGTCTGTGGTCTGACCTGAGACGTGTTTGAGGTAAGTTCACGCAGAGCCTGGTCTCTTTCAGTGGTCACGCTCCTTAGCAAAGCAACTGTTTCCTGCAACTTGAGCTCCTTCTCCCGCAAGTCAGCATTTACCTGATGAGACATTTTAAGTCATTGCTAACATTAGGAAGTCAGTCAGACGGCTTCTGCTAGAATTTTTACATGATCCTTTTTTGTTTTTCTAACCTTCTGGTGAAATGTTGTATGCAATTGTCTTTGTATGTCATTGGTCAAGCTCACTGACAATCTCTGTGTCTCAATTCACATACTTCCATCAATTTATTACACAATGCATTTTATACACTTTCTTTTGTAGTGCATGAATTTCATTAGGTTACTGTTGTCTCACATCAAGCACAGTAAACTGTAACTTACCACAACTGGTGTAATTTCACTTACCGAAATTACAGTTGCGTCATTTGACTGAATCACTCACTACAATTTCTGCCCAACCCCTGTACATGGCCATGATCCTAACCCCCGAGAGGGAAAAGTATGCAGTGGTGTACACTCAACATTGTTATCGTTTTGAGTAAAGCATTCGGGTATCGATAGTGCCCTGCATGTTGACATCGTTTACAGTATAAACACACTTACACATTTAAAATGCCAAGTATAAGTAAACAAGTACACGAATTGAGTCTTATGACTTGGTTGACCTATGGGTTGATATTTTACCTTGCCTGCATTTGAGTTAACTCACCTTTTCTCTGGACTGGGTGAGCCCATGTATAAGCTCCTCACTCTTAAGGTAGTGTTCAGCACGTACTTCCTCACAGCGCCGCACCCAGTCCAGCTCCAACTGCACACACTTCTGCTCCAGAGCCTGTTCCCTCTGTACCGCACTGGCCAACTGCTGCTTATACCTGACTCCATCACACACGGTTTATTGGTACACTTTATTCACAGCAAACAGATTTTAAAATGCCTTGATCAAATAAAGGTATTAATATATAATGCATAAATCACCCTATATTCTCCACTATTTTTAGAAAATTCTTTCCCAGAACTATTTCAAGACATTCTTCGTTTAGCTGCAACCATACATGACAGCTGTTTCTCCTGGAAGGTCATATTATAAATAACAATTGCAGTGTCAGGCTTGTGTTTAGGTCTCATGTGCACCAAAGCCTTAATTAGTAAAATACATCTTAGATTATTAATTAGTTAAGGTAGACTTGGCAACTGATAGTCATCCGCACTATCAACCTTATTTCTAGTAAGATTTAAGCAATGTGAGTGGAAAACGTGTTAAAATATGCAATCCCATCCTTGCACACTATTGAACATTTTATGCATTTTTCACATTTCTGTACAAGGAAAACGCCCTGCGATATCCTGGCGAGCTGTCCAGGGTGCACCCCGCCCTCGCCCAGAGTCGGCTGAGATGGGTGCCAGCCTCCCCGCAACCCTAATTAGGATTAAGCGGTTAAGAAAATGAATGAATGAATGAATGAATGTACAAGGAAAACTATTATACATTCCCAACTATCTCTGCATTACATTCATGTCTGAGATGTAGTAATGGTGTATCCTTAAAGAGTGCCGGTATTGGTAATCCTTACAGCATATTTTGGGCATAATATAATATTTTTTAGTGATACAGAGCCTATTTGAACATAAATGACCATAAAAAGCACTATACTGGGCAATTTTAACTTGTGGATTACTAGCTGGGGCTGAACCAATGCGGAACAACTATTTTTTTAAGGAAGTGACAGGAACCTGCTGGGCCGGGTTGTCCAGCGCGAGTAAACAAGCAACGAGTGACATTTTGGGTGATAAAAATCCCCATATACTAAAGGCTTTTACCTTTATTTGGTTCCTTTATGAACCAGTTTTAGACGTTCAGTTTTATAAGTAAAAGCTATGGTTTTGTACCAAGTAGTTCTACCTGGAAGTCACACCGCTAGCAGGTCAGCTTGAAATGGTCCTCACAGACTACTGAATTGTGTCTGAAAGGAACTGTTTTCAGAGTTTGGCCTTTGCCGATGTTATGTTACATTATCCGGGATTTCTGCGCTTGTCGTTTGTGCAGTCTTATGCTTCACACTCCGCCATTTTCCTGGCGACACAGCTCAGCACTGGCCGATAATGTGTTATCTTAGACTGGTGTCTGCTGCACAGGGTCAGTGACCAGTCCTTCGAAGCCCAGTCTATAGGACAAAACAAGGAACTCCCATCACTACCAGGGCTAGAACAGCCAATGAGGAAGGCAACATGTCCAGTAGTAGTAGTGTTTTAGCACTCGCGTGTACTTGACAAAGGGCAAGGACTGACGCTGCCTGACGGAATTGCTGATGTTATACGTAATAATTTTAAAGAACTAGTAATACAAATTCACCACAGGTACCCTTTAAGAACAATGCAGTTCTAATAAAGTTAATATGATAAATGTCCTACACCAGGTGTCTGATCATGAAGAGCTTCCGTCCTAAAGACTTTGGCTTCAACCCTAATCATGCACACCTGACCATCTGATTATTGCCTTAAGAAGTACTTAAAGAGTCTAAAAGTGTCATGTTAGATTGTGGTTGGAGATAAAAACCTGCAGGAAGGTAGCTCTCCAGGACAGGTCGAAAGTCAATAAAACACAGATAACTGTCTGATCACAATAATTATTCCTAAGTACTCACCTCTCTGAATCCTCTTTACATTTCTGTAGCTCTGTTTTTATTTTGGCCTCTCTGTCCACCGCAGACAGCAGCTCTGTGTCCTTGGCAACCGTTTCTTTAGAAACTTGAGTGATGTAAGCATCCCAGCTGGCCTGGGTCTTTTCCAGCTGTGCATGGAGTCTTTTAGGCAACAAGAAATATAGTATTACGATGACATCACGGAATAATAATTCCCCTTCATCGTTATTGTTGCAAGTGTTACTCTCATATGTTAAAAGGATATGACTGAATGAGATAATAGACAACAGTTAATCATTAAGCGTAATAGGGCTATTGCTGTAGTTCAATAAACCATTACAAACCTAAACAAATATGTTTAAGCTTCCCATAGGCTTAATTTACAAGCCATGTTTGAGGAGCCAATATCATAGATATACAAAGGCTTTCCATGTTCATGAAAATGAACATGTGACTTTGAGAATTGTGCAGAATATTCTACATACTTAGCATGATGTTGTTAAACAGTCTCCTGTAGAGAACAGAAAGCTTTTTAGTCATAAATATATGTTGTTTCTGTGGATATACTGTATTTACTTATGAAACTTATAAAATAAAAATAAAAATATTTCACCGAAATGGTTAAAGGATAACCCCTCCTAAAAATACTTGCAAACCCAATCAGGTGTACCCAATCACCTTCTCCACTGCACACAAAGCTAATTGGCTTCGACCTGTGACCTACTGTATCTATTCTGATGACTTTATCATAAAAATAACTATTCCTAGAGCATTCCAGTGCCTGAAAGCACAACTTGAAGCAACAATCAATTATGGGAGGCAAAGCACTGTCAAAGGATCTCAAGAGATCGATACACACACAAAATAAATAAATAAAAATAAAATAAAAATCCGCTGCTGACACTTTTGTTAACACTTCAGGAGTGCCTGTTGCTTATAGATTTATTTTATATTAATGTTGAATGGTCCCTATGGTATGCCCTACTAGTCTATCTAAAGGATATCAAGGTCACAGATGTCAGTTCATCAAAATGTCCAATAACACTCTAGAGACGGTAGTTGACCACACAGGGGATACACCTAGTGTTCTGTGACAAATACACATCTAGTTTTCTGTAGAATTTTATATACTTAACATTACATGATATGACTGATGATGATAGACTAAAATTAGTTTAAAAATACACTTTTCAGTTTTTCTGTCCTCATATTAGCAGAAATAGTGAATATGTGTGTATGTGTGTGTGTGTATTACTCCTGGATCTGATGCTCTCTGTGTTTTATCTCATCTGCATGTCTTTTATCTCTTCTCTCCAGCTCCAGGACAAGGCTGTGGAGCTGCATCTGGAGATCTGTGGCTTTCTTTTTCTCCTCATGCAGGTCAGAGATGTGTGCCTCCTTCATGGCCTCCAGAGCAGTTTCTCTCTCTCGGGCCCTGCGCTCCAACTCTGCATGCCTGGAATGATCAGCCACACCACAGCCAACTTAGCTTTAGACACTTCACCGCAGCCAAACAATCCTGGCCTGAAGTGCACAAGTTATTTATAGTCTATATATCACAGTAAAGTTCACAACCTCTACTTGAGTGTAAGGTACATACTGTACATTCCATGCAGATCTCGAAAATGAGAAATAAAAATCTATTTCCAAGTTATACAGTATGAAAGATTATCAATGTGATGTCATTGATTACTTCCTGGTGTTGACTTCTTCGTCTTTTTTATGTTTGGCTATCATTTGGGTCACTTTTTCCTCAAGCTCTCTTATCCTAAAATATGTCAAAAGTAATCTCAGTGAGTGATAAACAATAAAATAATTGAGATAATGAATAATAATAATTGAGATGAATAATTCAGATAAGGTGCATGGCATAAGCACCTTGAGTCTTTGAGGGCAGATGTGTTCTTTAAGTCCCAGTCCCTGTGCAGGATCTCTTGCTGTGCTTGTTGATAGAGTTGCTCAGACAGCTGCAGTGCCTCGACAGCCTCATTGCGGGCTTTGGCATGGACATCCAACTCTTTGTTCAGAAGCTGAACCTGTTAAATAAACCATCACTTACATTAATCTAAACATAATAATTAATAAATATTATAAATGGAAAATTCAGCTTTACTGCGTTTTGTCTTGTGCTTCTTGTTTCATACCTTGAGCTCATGAGACAACACAACATTATGCATTTCATCTAATCTCAGGCTGAACTCATGTTCCCGTTTTTGCATCTTGCTGTCAAAGTCTGCCATCATTTCCTGTTATCATCAAGACACATCACAGCTTGACTCAGGGTAATGCACTGGACACATGTCTGCTTCTAACAAACAGGAAATTACTGCTCACTTGCACATATACCAGAGATAATTACAATAAATACTAGAAAGATGTAAAGAGAACAATTTAGATAATTCTGGCACATAAGATTTTTATGGTAAATTAAATGTCCAACACAGTCAAGTGGACAGTGTAGAAGTTTACATTTAAAAGGATTCAGATAATTATTTCGAAGTAAACAATACAACCCAAGACTATGTGGAGTGCAAGCATGATACACTACCAACAATATTCATGTGACCAAGCAGACACATTAAAATTTAAACTGCATTGAGGATAGGTTTTGTGTGCCAGTATATTCATTAGTCAAAGCAGCATCTAAATGAACTAGTGACATATTAAAAACGCAGCTGCTGAGCAGAACTCAGCTGATCCTAGCACAACAGGCAAATGTCAAAGGGGCTGTATTGAAACTAATAGGCAACACCTATTCTCGGTATGAATAACACATGGTATGGCCTTTTGCTCAACAAAACTGTCCAATGTCTAGTCCCTTATCGGCTACTAATTTTACAGTGTGACGTTAGAATTATCCAGGGACAAAACCCGTTGAGAGCCAGAAACAGTGTCAGGCGAGGTCCCTCCTGGTCAGACACGTTCGTTTAAATGTCACACAATGGCAAGCAGATTTATGGGTGTCCAAATATTGACTAAATAAACCATCTGTAAAATTTACACTCAATATTTTTGAATCAGTAACTTAGTCTGAGGACATGTTGAGAAGAAAGTAAGCCTACAAAAACAATCCTGGCTAAATTCATTCATTCGTTCACCAAACTGCTTATTCCTACGAGGGCCTATCTCATCCGACTCTAATTGAATGTGGGGCACATCCTGAACAGTTCGCCAGCCCACCACAGGGTCAACACACACAATCATATCTAGGGGCAACAGTCAATTAGTCGAATGTGCATGTCTTTGGACAGTGGGAGCAAAACAGAGTACCTGGAGGAAACCCACACAAACATGTAAAGAAAATGCGAACTCCACACAGAAAAGCTGTGCCGTGCACAGGACTCAAACCCAGGACCTCCTTGCTGTGAGGCGGACATGCTAACCACTACGCACTGTTCTGCTCCATCCAGGCTAAACATTTTTCTAATTCAAATAGACATCACTTTATGTTGTGTAAATATTTGTGCACACAAGGGTTTGTGTAAAACGGAAGAAAAACACTTTGCATGAAATCCTTACCTTCTTTTGCAGTGCCAGCTCCCCATCTGATGCCTGGATTCGCCGTTGGAGATCCTGTCTCAGTGTCTCATTCTCTACTCTGAGAGTCTGAACCTCATCCTCCTTCATACTACAAAACACATTTCTTACTGAAATATTACTGAATTCTCAGTATACAGGTGAAACTCGCAAAAATTTGAATATCGTGCAAAGGTTAATTTACTTCAGTAATTCAACTTAAAAGGTGAAACTAATATTTTATATAAACTCAGTAATGAGGCAGAAATTCATGCAAAAGGGGCCCAAACCAAGTACTAAGTACATATGCTTGATTATACTTTTCAGAGGGCTGACATTTCTGTATTCAAAATCCTTTTTTCATTGATTTTATGTAATGTTTTACTGATTTATTTAATTGATTTTATTTTTATTTTAATGATTTTATATTTATTTTTTAATTTGTTGATTATTGATTTTATGAATTTTTTATTAAATCCTTTTTATTGATTTCATGTAATATCCTAATTTTCTGAGATTTTGGATTTGAGGTTTTCATAAGCTGTAAGCCATAATCACCAAAATTATAACAAATAAAGGCCTGAAATATTTCACTTTGCATGTAATGAGTTTATATAATATATTAGTTTCACCTTTTAAGTTGAATTACTGAAATAAATGAAGTTTTGCACAGTATTCTTATTTTTCAGACTTAGACTGCCTAACACTTTTAATAACTAAGAATACTTAGCCTTTATGTTGTGAAATATCAATGACTATAATAAATTAGTGTAATAACACTCCATGGGTGTTGAGACGCTTTTTTTCAGGAGTTATCAAAAAGGTAAAGCATGATGGTTCTTACTAAAATGCTCTTTACCGGTACACTTTCTCCAGCTGCATACGGTGCTCTACCCCCGACTTATGATACTGCATCTGCAAATCTTCTTTTTGTTTTTTTTCCTCTCCCAGGGCATCCTGTATTTTGGCCAGCTGGATCCTCAACTCACTGAGCTCTGCCTGCCGGGCACTCTCTTCAGTCTGGACCTGGATAGCCATCACATCATAGCGCTCCAGTTCTTGGTCACGTTCATCCAGCACACGCAGGTTATACTGAAAATCATCTCGCAAACGCAGGAAGCGCTCTCTCTGAACGGAAAGCTCACTAGTGGTCTCAGACAGCGCAGTCTCCAACTGCTGAATACGCAAAGCCTGAAGCTCTTTCCATTCTCTTTCCTTAGAGGCTAGCTGGGCCTCAAGGTCTGCACTGTCCGGCATGGCTTTTAAAGGTTAAACATCAGGACGTGGTTCATCCTTACCTCAGGGTAGAAACAAACTGCAAATACACGAGCACTGTGAAGTGAAGCAATCAACAAAGCATTAAAGAAATTAATAATTCAGATACCATGGGTTTAAAGGCACTGAATAATTCAAATGCAATAGCTTTAACGGCATCCAAAGCCTGATTTTTGTTAACATTGGCAATTTCTTACATCATAGAGATTAAACTGAGCACAATATCTCCCAGAAGGAGAACAATTATCAAATACATCATTATTCTATGAAGTGTTTTTGTACTGAGGGTAAAAGCTGATTGGGTTTTTAAATGAAGCATCAGCAAGTGAACAAATTAACTCACTCATTTGCCGAACCGCTTAATCCTGACCGCTTAAACCTGACCGCTTAATCCATATGGTCAGGAAGAGGCTGTAGCCTATCTCAGCCAACACTCGGCGAAGACGGGCTGCAGCCTGAACAGCTTGCCAGGCCATCGCAGGGCCAGCACACACACACAAAACCACTCACACTCTCTTACTCACTAATTTGCTGAACCGCCTAATCCTACTTGGATCACCCGGAGGCTGGAGCCCATCTAAGCCGACATTGGGTGAAGGTGGGGTACAACCTGAACAGCTCTCCAGACCATCGCAGTTCCAACACATATACCATCCAGTCACACACCTGGGGTAATTTGAAATAGCCAACCATACTAACGTGCATGTCTTTGGCCTATGGGAGGAAACCGGAGTACCCGGAGAAAACCCAATGAAGCACGACGAGAACACGCAAACTCTTTAATGTCCAAACCAGGGACTCGAACCAAGGACCCTGTTGATGGTGACCATCTTGTTGGTGGTGACCATCTTGTTGGTGGTGACCACTACACCACCGTACCGCGTGAACAAATTAAACAACAACGAAATTCATTCTGTGGTAAAAATCACAGGGTGAACTCCACTAAAATGATTTACATGTCAGGTTAGCAGCTAATGCTAACGTGCAGCATTTGACATCCCACTGGCGCAAGCTCATGTTACACAACACCGCGTTACACTGATTACTGGACTACACTGAGAGTTTCCTGTATTACACAACATTAATAAAGTTACCACAAAACAAAAAAGGCTGTTGGTGGTGGATGGAAATGCCAAAATTACCGTTTATTTACGACCGTTAAAACACCATGAGTTTGGTTCCTATGGAAACAGCGGACCGAGCAGTCCGCCGGAAGGTTCCGTGTGAAACCTTCACTCGAGATTATGAGTTCCGCTTTAATTTTGTTTTTCTGTGAGCCCACACATTAAAGCCCGACACAGATTGTACTAATTAGATTAATTATCATTGTAGGATTAACCTGTAAAACATAGAGGTATTAAAGACCACGACTTGTGCTTCAGTTCAATAATCTCCAGGAGCTCTTGAAATAGAAATTGAAATGCATATTTTAACTAACATTTACACCTCAGACTGAAATGAGGTTTATCCATGTTTAATTTGGTTAAAAATGACTCAAACTTCCTTTTCCGTAGCAACAGTGACGCCGGGTTTCCGGAGGAAACTCAAAACGGTCCACACCAGTGCTGCTTCTTAAAGCCCAAGGAAACATGTCTCATTAACCTCATCACACTCCAGGCAAGCTTTCATATTCATACATGCACATTCTCACACACAAAATGCTTCTTACATCGACTCCATCAGATTTTCCCTCAATTAAAAGGCCATTAAAACATCAATATGTGTTCACCTTAATCATTTCTTGTAAATTATTACCCCCCTTGGCATGTCATTTAGTTATTGATGTAATTTATTTTTGTGTTGTACTCAATATTTGTATTTTGCAAGCTCCATACTGATGTTAATTAAAGTATAAATATAAAAAAAACCCCAGTGCTGATTCTTCTGATTCTTTCCAGTGAGTCAATCGATATGACTCATAAAAAAAAGAGTCGAATCTTTTTTCCAAATCCAAAATGTGTGTCTGATGAAAATATATTCCTACAGTTAACAAGCTACAGTGCAGGAGTATGGCATCATGGGTGGAAAGGAAATCCTCAAACGACTCCCATATACAGTATGTGTGTAAGCATCCCACAAATAACAATCACCTTTAAAGAGTCGGAACAAAGAGCCGAATCGTTGATACACACATCCCTACCTGCCTGTAATCACGTAGCCCTGTGTGCCTCGCTGTCGCATAGACCTACAGAAACTCAAAAATGATGGATTGTGCCTTCTTGATGAAACATCTGACAATGATCAAAGATAAACAACCCATCAGAGACAAAGAAAAGATTATAAAAGATCACTTCAATAGCTTTATACACGCTACATGATGAATAAAGGGGACGACCGGCTGATGTTCTTATGTAAAGCATGTAATGCACGTGTCTCGCATCACTTTGAAGGTGTTTGAAATGACAATGGCGATGCGTACGAGAGGAGGGAGGAGGGAGGAGGAGGGGGAGGGGGAGAGGATGCACGTAGCAGTAGAAAGGCGCATCCACTGAGCACGTCCGCATTCTCCACACGCAGGTATCGCACACGCACTTGAGGAGCGTCGCACTGCGAGAGACATGCTGCTCACACCACGGACTTATTCATCAGCTGCAAATCGATAAGGTGGGAGATTTGTATTTAATGTATTATGTAAGTATTTCACTGTGTATGCTGTTCAGGCCATGTGTCATGTCATTATAAGCGTTAACAGGTCCTTATGAGCAGATGAGCCACAAGTCATCTTACCCGGTAGCTATATTTATTATTCAGTCTGTTTATTAAAAACAAACAAACAAAAAAAAGGTTTAGAAACCTAGGAATCTCCCATCTGTGTTAAAACATCGCGCGGGTTAATTTCCTGTAGCAGCTGATTTATTACCGGTTATAATAAGTTCGGATAAAGCAGCTGTATTTAAACACACCAGGATCACTTGTCCTCATGTGTCCCATTTAGGGATTATTATCATTTCTTATCCTTCATTAGGATGAATGAAGCTAAGTTGTCCCACTTAGGGAGGCACATGGGTCCCACTCGGTCGCAGATCCACTATGTGTTCAGTTGCGCTTTTATTCTTTAAGGTCGAGACTCAGTCCAGCTGAAGCTCCACCTGAATGACTGTCCCTTCCGGTCTGTAACCTTGTACTTGTGTGTGATATGATGCATATCTGAAATCCGCCGCTCATTTCTAGATTCCCCAGACTAACTTTGTTACTGGATAAAGAAGTACCCAAATCTAGGCACGTACACTATGACGTGCTGTGGGCTACATCATCGTGCCCTACCCAGAGTCCCTCTGTCACACGTGGGATCAAGCTATTGAGATTTTTTTTGATGGCTCATTAGCTATGTGTATGATGTGTTTGTGTATTATATGTGTGTGTGTGTGTGGTCTAGGTATTCATCACAATGTGGGGACAAACCACAAGTCCCCATGACGTAAATCATTACA
>JAOUQZ010000051.1:11087689-11100451 GCA_028564935.1 Neosilurus hyrtlii
TGTGTGTGTGTGTATACTGTATGTGTATATATTCAGGAAGATAATCAGACTTGCCTGCTAAAGAAACAAAATAAAGCAGATTAAAGATGCATGTTATACTATCATATTTTCTCAAATGCAAGAAAAAAAGCTGAAAACTTTATAAACTTCCAAAAAAAAAATTTGTACTGTACTAATTGTACAGTTTCGGAAACTAGACTAGTACTTGTCGCTGAGGTTTTATCCTGAAATTAAACTTGTACACATTTTGTATGTACCCTTTACCTAGAAATGTGCATGTATTGTTAATGTAATAATGGTCCAGAAAATGTCATGTTATAAATGCAGAAGGAATGGGATGGCTCCTTTACAATAATTTCTGGGTTTATCTTCATCAACAAAGGAAGAATGCCGACCTTTCAAGTGTTCACTGCACATGCACACACAAACCCCACTGTTATTAATATTGGCCTCCCTGTCCCTTTGGGAATGCCGAATGATCGTGTGCACAGTCACTAATGTCTAATTGTAGATCCAGAGCCGAATAATGTCACAGTCCTAATTTAGGATGAGTGAAGACTTTGAGTGCAGGGGGAGAGTTAAGTAGACTTTATCTAAACTCCCAATCCACAAGAGATGCAACCATGGACACTCTAATAATTCTGCAAAAAGATACCAGGTAGGTTCTTAATGCACTCTAACTGTCTGATTTACTACTGCTCATCCTCATCAATCAGTGGAAATCCTCTTGGATTTGTAATGTTAAGTTGTTTATATAGGCTGGAATGATTATACAGAATCTTTCAACATGAACTTGAATGTTCTTAGTTGCATTGTGTTCTCCTGATACTTCTTAGGTAAAATGAAGTGACCCAGTTCACTCAATCTGCATGTAAATTTCCCTAGTTGCCCTAATTACAGAATAGGTTATGATCAACACTGAGCTCATATACTGTGGCAGTGGTGACTCAGTGGTTAAGGCTCTGGATTACTAATCGGTTGGCGGTTCAAGCCGCAGTACCACCAAGGTGCCACTATTGGGTCCTTGAGCAAGGCCCTTAATCCTCAATTGCTCAGTTGTATAAGAGAAATGATGAATTCACTCTGGATAAGGGTGTCTGCCAAATGCCATAAATGTAAATATATAATGGTGAACAAATTTTGATAGTTCTTCAAGCTATATTATTTTCTAAAAAATAACAAAAAAGTAATTCTAATTACTAAAAGTCTTATCTATGTCTGATTATAGTCTTATCAAACTTAAAACTTCTGTTTACACCATAGTTTAACAGACACCTACCTGTGTGTGCTATATTGTGGGGCTTTTATTTAATTATGAAACGCTTAAATTAGCGTCCTGATTATGACTCATTGGCCTGTTTTTTGGTATTTGGGACATGACATATTATTAATTTACTATGATTTAAGTTTGAAAATATAGCTATAATTGCTGTAGTTGTACTGGTAGGATATCCACTGCAATATGCTTATACAATATTTCAGTTATCATACAGTGCTGTATCAACAGATCACAATGTTCCATATCCTGTCCTAACATGCACTGTATTGCTTCAAAGATAACTACTTTTTATTTATCACTAAGGAGCACAGTGGTGTAGTGGTTCACACCTCCGCCTCACAGCAACAAAGTCCCGGGCTCGACGAGGGTGTGGAATTTGCATGTTCTTGTTTTCTTCCACAGTCTAAAAACATGCATATTAGGCTAATTGGCTGTTCCAAATTGCCCCTAGATGTGACTGTGAATGGGTGGATTGTACCCGACCTTTTTCCAGAGTCAGCTAAGATCCAACTCCAGCCTTCCCACAACCCTAGTAGGTTTAAGCGGTTTGGCAAATGAATGAATATATTATCATTGTGGTGAGAGGTTGCTTAATATAGGAAGGATATCACAGAGGTGGTTGAATTCTCAATAAAGGAAGTTTTGCAATTGACTGTAATATGACATGGGATTAGTCAGGACATTTTCTGTGACAGACCATGCTGAACAAAATGTGATTGAAGAAAGAGCTGGGAAAACTGGGGAATGATGGGTAGAATGGCCTTTTGTTTCACTGATTTCATTTTGGTCAGAATTGCAGTGGATCTGGAGCCCAAGAACACTTGAACACATGCTGGATGTAATATTGGTCGGTTGTAGGAAGCCATGCACACTAAAAATGTGTATGATGTAGGATATTTATAGACTTTATCCCCATAGAAAGCATGGCCAAAACCAAAAGGAGTTGTTTATTATTAATTAATTAATAATTTTTTTAAGCCGCTTAATCCTGATTATGGTTGCGTCGATGTTGGGCAAGGGCGGTAAACACAGTGGACAGCTCACCAGGCCATTGCAGGGCCAACACACACACACAACCATTCACACTCATTCACAAACCCACACATATTATTATTGTTGTTGTTGTTGTTGTTAATTACTGTATGAACCCTTTAACTAGACACTAAAAAAATGTAAAAGTAGAAATGCCAGAACTGTCAGCATGATCTGTGAATTCTTGCTCTAACAATACAATAAAAGTCTTATTATAGTGGTTGAGGCACTGGCTTAATGATCAGTTTCAAGCCCCAGTACTACCAATCTGCCGAGTGTTGGGCCCCTAAGAAACCCTCAACTGCTCGGTTGTATAAATAACAGTGGAAAAAAGTTGCTCTGGACAAGGGCATTTGCCAGATGCCATGTAAATGTAATGTAAATGAATCGCACATCGCCGAACATGGTCCTGCAAGCATTAGAAATTAAAACTCCCATCTACCTATATTAAAGTCAAAACCTCCCATTCCCTAGTGCAAGAAAAATTAACAGTCAGTTAGCCTAATGTGCAGGTCTTTGAACTATGGGAGGAAACTGAAGTACCCTTAGGAAACCCACGCAAGCATGACAAGAACATGCAAACTACAAACAGAAACACCGGGGCTCAAACCCAGTCCTTCTTGCTGAGGCGGATGTGCTTATCAATACACTACTGTCACTATAATGAACAGTGTATTTGTTCAGAATACACTGACTGTTCAATCCAAATAATGTCTTTGTATGTTGTTGTACAACGGCTGGGCATACCAGTCATGCTTAAATGATAAGAAACAGTCTTCAGCTGAATCTTTTTCAGACAAACCTGGCAATTGAAACAAACAATCCCTAAAACACATACGAGAGTAATAAAATGCAACAATAACTAGTGATAGTGGTTCATTAACGATATATTGATCTGGATCGTTTAATGTTCAGCTCCTGGGGCACTTTAAAAGGGGATGGGGAGCTAAGCCTCTCTGAGCTACTTGTGAACATAAGCCATGAGCTGGCTAATTACATGTCTGTTTGGTCATATGAATATAGAATTAAGCAACATTAGTATAAAGTGCTTACTGTTCAAGGCACTTGACAATGATTTGTGGCCTTCCGTTCACAAAGATGTGGTAAGCATGATGGTAGCTAGTGTGTTGGGGATGAAATCCTGTTGCTGGGAACTGTTAGCATTGGGAAGCACCAGTGTATGTCGTTAAGTATGTCAGAGGTCTGTTTTTATTGGCATCCTAAATGTTTGTTCCACTACAATTTTGAAAATTACACTTTTTCTCATGGACTTTTTATTTGACCATTTAAAGACATAATTACAGTTGATGAGACAGTGATGGCACCCTTCCCTGTTTATTTACGTTTAAAATTGGCCTCTTTCTCTTTTTGAAATAGCTTCAAGTAACTTAAACAGAGCATCATGGGAGGAGTGGCAGTGGATAATGGAAACAGTGGGGTAAAGGCCCCCGATGGAGGATGGGGCTGGGCCGTGCTCTTTGGCTGCTTCGTTATCACTGGATTCTCGTACGCTTTTCCAAAAGCTGTCAGTGTCTTCTTTAAGGAGCTGATCCGCGAGTTCGGCGTGGGCTACAGCGACACAGCCTGGATCTCCTCTATTCTGCTGGCAATGCTCTATGGCACAGGTTGGAACACTGTAGAAGTAGGAAGGATGAGTGAACTGTAATATGGTTTAACTTGTAGGGCTAAATGATATTAGAGTTCACTAAAAAAGTAAAACAAATCACTGTTTTTTTAATAACTAATACAACCTGCTTTTTAAACGACTTAAAATGAAAAGCTGGTTACATAGATTGATTAATTTATTCATGATTCACAGGTCCCCTGTGTAGTGTTATGGTTAATCGCTTTGGGTGTCGGCCTGTGATGATGGTGGGTGGCCTTTTTGCTTCTCTTGGGATGATCTTGGCATCGTTTGCCAACAGTATTATTCATATCTATATCTGCACTGGTGTAATCACAGGTGAGTTTTTTCTAACAAACATTTTCTATTTTCTTTTGAATTGGTTCATCTATATAATGATCATGATCTATATAATAGTCGGTATGTAATTGTTACATACTGTCAATAGGTATTGTGACAGGTACCCTTAATGTAATTGTTTTTAATAAAACATGGGGTCTGTTGCAGGTTTGGGTCTGGCCTTGAACTTCCAGCCTGCACTCATCATGCTGAATAGATACTTCAATGAGAAAAGGCCCTTAGCCAATGGACTGGCAGCAGCTGGGAGTCCCGTAGCACTGTGCTGTTTATCTCCCCTGGGCCAAGTTCTTCAGTACAAGTATGGCTGGCGTGGTGGTTTCCTCATACTGGGAGGCATATTGCTTAACTGCTGTGCATGTGGAGCCCTCATGAGGCCACTGGTAGCACCAAAGAAGAGTAAAGAAGACCAGGACGCAGCAGAGGAAAAGCCAAAACCAAAGCACAAGTTGTTGGACTTTAGTGTCTTTAAAGACAGAGGCTTCGTCATTTACACCATAGCAGCAGCTATTATGGTGTTAGGTCTGTTTGTGCCTCCAGTCTTTGTAGTCAGTTATGCAAAAGAGCTGGGCAATGAAGACACCAAATCTGCACTTCTGCTCACAATTCTTGGCTTCATCGATATCTTTGCTAGACCTACATGTGGCATCATTGCTGGACTAAAGTGGGTGCGTCCACGGTGTGTTTACTTTTTCAGCTTTGCCATGATTTTTAATGGTGTCACTGATATTTTAGGCTCTATGTCAAAGGACTACACAGCGCTTGTGATTTTCTGCATTTTCTTCGGTATCTCTTATGGAATGGTGGGAGCCTTGCAGTTTGAGGTGCTAATGGCTATTGTGGGCACAGAGAAATTCCCCAGTGCAATTGGCCTGGTACTCCTGGTTGAGGCCATTGCTGTGTTAGTGGGGCCACCTGGTGCAGGTCAGTTCACATTATTATTAGAATAGCTCTCCTATCTTGGCACAGTATGTTACAGTATGCACAGTAATCCTAACACTAGTTTTTTGAATTGCAGGTCGGCTCCTGGATGCCACCAAGGTCTACATGTATGTCTTCCTGTTAGCAGGCTGTGAGGTGGTCCTCTCAGCTGTTGTACTTTGCGTCTGCAACCTGCTTTTTATCAAAAAGACGCCTCAGCAGGCTGACCCTTCGGCCAAGATGGAGATGGCGGTTACAGAGACTGAAATGGAGCAGCTCAACAACCTTGCTCAGGATGACCAACAGAATCAGGGAGGGAGGAAAGACTCAGAGTCCATGAATGTACAGACGGAAGAACAGAGTATAAATCTAGAGGGGGAACCACAGACAGAGACCACAGAGGACCCAGACAAGCCATCAAGTGAAGATGAACTTCAGGTGGACTCAGTAGATCTCGAGAAGCTTTCTAAAAGGGCGACCAAAGAAAACGGTGGAGTAGTGGAACCCGAATCGTCTCTGTGATGTCAGCACCCCAAGTGAAATAGACTAAACCCATTTTCAAAAGAAGTAAGAAAGAACATGACTGCTGTCTTGTGTGTGTGTTTGCTTTTGATGTTTTATGCTTTCTGTATTGCACTAAAATGAGGTTTTGTGATTGCAGGTACATTGGTGTTTTAAATTTCAGTGGCATTTCAAACACTTTATTCTATTACAACCCTGTACACCGATGAGAGAAATAAATTGTTACGCACAGTTAAAAACAATGAAATCAGAAATGTATGTGCTTTGTATTAAAGGTTACTCTATAATATAGTTATTCCTAAAATTGCACTGGAGCGAAACAGTAACTCGGTTATTAAGTACTCAGTATCTAAGAAGGGATTAGGTGGTTCAGCTGTACTATTTAAAGGACCTGACCAGATTACTCAATGTGTGAAGCAGAGAGATTATTGTGTTTTAGACTTGTTACCAAACTAACAGTCAGTAACCGTTATTGTGAACATGCTTGATCACTACTTCAAACAGTTCTGGCTACTGTGTAATGTTTGTCTATCAAGCTTACTGTAAAGAATTGTGTGGCATATGTCAGTATACATTTTGCAGATTGTTGTTTTAGGTATGCAATTAAATGCTTCAAGTGACCCGCAATCAAATGTATACCTAATATATGTATGTACGTCTATATGTCTGTATTGGAGACCTATTGGTCCTATTTGGGATGAGTGACAAAATGTCTGTCAAACATATATTTTTTTTCTGTTTCATAATCAAAGTTTTACAGTATTTCCAAGTAGCAGTGCACCTTTTAGTCATTTACTGGTCAGAGCAAATTTTAGTGCATTTGTTAATAACCTTTAGAACCGATGTGTCAGGAAACACTGGTCTGAAGAACTACAGAGCATCTAATACTGCACTAATAGTTAAATAGATCCTACTGCCACTGCTTTTCATGTTATAGCTTTACAGTTAGAAGATCCGAAGCTGCTTTACAGTATGTTTCACTGTTTTGTAATTTTTGCTGTTAGTTTTTTTAAAATTTAGATTGGATGTTTTGTTTGTAGTGAAAACAACACATTCAGCATTGAAAGGATGCACCTTTCATAACTTCCTAACCAGCATCTTCTTTTGGTCAGTACTGAGCCGTGTTTGATAGATGTTTCGTTTGTAAACCAGACGAGTGTATGTGGTGCTTTGTTTATTATTTAATACACTATAGAGTTGGCTGTGCCTTAAACCTGGAATGGAGTTACAGCGAACACATTGTGAGAAATATTTTAAAAACAGCAGTCCGTAGAGGATTATCTTTTTTTTTTTCCTCCTCAAAATGCTGTGTGTATTTCTGTAAGATGTTGAATAAAAATCCAAACTGAAAGGTAAGGCTAAACAATGTGTGCTTTAATTAATAAATAATTCAATTTAGTTTTATTTGTATAGGGTGATTGTTACAAAGCAGCTTTACATAGTAAAATAATCAGTGGACAACTTGACATAAAAGCCGTAAGTACTCCAAAGTTACTTTGTGTGTGTGTGTGTGTGTGTGTGTGTGTGTGTGTGTGTGTGTGTATGTATGTGTATGTGTATATATATATATATATATATATATATATTTTTTTTTTTTACCATACCAATGAACTACACATGCTCATGTTCTATAATTACCATTTTTACCTGTTTACACTTACTGTTCATTATAGCAGCTCTGAGCAATTATTCTCTCACCAGGCTTTTATTCTTTGTTAAAGATAGCATGAAATGCATCTAAAGAATAACGAGACAAATTGAAAGTGCAAAAAGTCCTCTGTCCTGACTGGTACAAAACACAGACATTAGAGACTCCTTCCATAATTTAAGAAATATTTTTCTTTTTCCTGAAAACTTCACGAGACTAGTGAGGAACCATTTATTTTTGTTAAACAGTAACAGGTTTTTAATCAGTTTATTTACTGATTATATAATATGTCAATAGTTTAGCAATGATAACCTGTAATCTGAATTAAAATGGAGTTACTGTCACCTTCTGACCAATCAGACAGGCACAGTATAAAGGGAAAGACTGAAATCAAATAATTCAATTAGGAGATCCATTCATTCATTCATTTTCTGAACTGCTTATTCCTAATTAGTGTCGCGGGGAGGCTGGTGCCCATCTCAGCCGAGTCTGGGCGAGGGCTAGGGGTGAACATTCACACTGGCTAGGGAAAGAAATGCACGTGCGAGGATGATGCCAGCGACTGTTTATTGATGCAAACACTGCGGCACATACTATCAGAGTGTCCTACTCTGCAACCCTCAAATGGGCTGGAGGGTCTTATTGAACTTGATGCACCTACTGCTAGCTGGCTCCACATTGACAAGTGACCCATGTGACTGATGACACGAATGGAGTCAACTGAAGTGAATGACATCGATTATCTTGTTACAGTGGCACCTGTGGAGGGGTTAGATGTATTAAGCAGAAAGTGAACAGTTAGTTCCTAAAGTTGATGTGTTGTGAGCATGAAAAATAAGCAAGTGTAAGCATCTGGGTGACTAACAAGGGGCATTGTGATGGCTAAATGACTGTGTCTATTCATCTCCACAATGGAAGGTCTTGTGGGATGTTCCTCGTACACAGCAGTAAGCACCAATTCAAAAGGTGGCACAAGTAACGAAAACCAATGAACTGGCAAGATTGTCAGGGGTGCCCAAAGCTCACTGATGCACACGGGGAGTGAAGGCTAGTACTTCTGGCTGGATTCCACAGAAAAGCTACTGTGGCACAAACTGCTAAAACTGTCAATGTTGACTATGACAGAAAGATGTCAGAATACAGCGCATTGCAGCTTGTTGTGTATGAGGCACAGAAACCTGCTAGCAGTGGATTAGCAATGCTGGAAATACATTAGCATTCATCACACCCACTATTTATTGCTGACATGTTGATTAAGGATTTACAGTTCAGGGACATACCATACTGACATATAGTATAGATGATGTTTATAGTGTGTATCAATAGCTACTGATACACTCAGTGCCTGGTTTTTATGTATTTAATTGACCAGCCAGGCCTGCTAGTTGCCATGGATGCAGACCATAATAGCTTGGTGAGATGGGGGGGGTGGGTGGCATAGCATCAATATCCTGATGTGACAAGGCAATCCACTGGACATGACAAAAGCGCACACTTGAGACACTGTGGGAAGTGGAGGTCTGAATATGGCCAAAGAGAGACAGTTTTTTTTGTCATTTAAGTCTCAGGGGCAGAGAAGGAGAGCAGAGGCAGCCATGTCATGCTGTGTTACTGAGAAAGACCTTGTCTATTATCTGCAGTAATACAGCTATATCAGAAATATGGGATACGTAATCATTTATGATTGCAAATAGAGGGGCTGGAGTACAAGGACAAAAAGTACAGATGTGTTTGTCATTCATACAAGTAAATGACTATCAATGCAGTATGCATAAAATACAGTACTACACCAATACATATAAATAAGATCTAAGAGACCAGGGGCCTCATATACAAAGGGTGCGTAAGCAGAAAAACGTTGCGTACGCCCTTTCCCACAGCAAAGTTCAGATGTATCAAGAGTGAAATGTCCATGGAAATGTGCGGTGCCTCACGCCAACTTCATGGTTGGCGTACACATGTTTCTGCAGCTGTTGGAGCTTTGGCAACTCTTAGAGGTGATGCTGGGAAACTATTTATAATGTGAACATTAGTTCTCAGAGTTGATTAAAGCGCAATTCGCAGCGAGAGCCGGTTTTCATAATGTAATCGACGCTGTCGACTTCACACACATTGCTATAAAAGCGCCATCGCAGGATGAATAGAGGGGTCGGGTACTCCTACATGTGCGCTCAATTCCACGTTGATTCGGATGTTCAAAGTAAAGGAGCTTGGATTCACATGTACGCACAGATTCATACATCTGGATTTTTTTGTGCATACAACGTGTTCTGGATTTAAGCGTACACCATTTTTCAGTAAGAATTCCACACAAGTCTTTGTACATGAGGCCCCAGATTTTCACCAACACCTTAAAAGTACACAAACAGACCTGAAGGACTGACATTGATAAAAATATACATTGTGATTTTCTTATAGAGGAAAAAGATCCAATGTTACAGATCTGGGATTGGCGAAAACATATAAAACTCTAGGGTTAGCATTTGAAGGTGAAATTATAATCAGTTGTTTAACCATTAGGATGATCGTCAGGTGTTGAAAGGTGCCGTTTCATTTAAAGAACAGGGATCCAGTAGTAAAGTCTAATATTTACAGCAGATTTGTGTAAGTGTATCATTGCATAAACAACATTTTTTGAGGACCTCGTCAGGCTGGAAAAGGTTACAAAACTATCAGGAAAGAGTTTGGACTCCACCAATCCACAATCAGACAGCTGGGGAAGTTCAAGACCATTGTTTCACGACCATCGCTACCCTTTCCTGTAGTGATCTGCCAACAAGGATCACTCCAAGAACAATGTGTGTAATACTGAGAGGAACCCAACATAATGTCTAGGCATGTTCATGAGTGCACCAACAGAACACTGAACAACAATGGTGGGTATAGCAGGGTTGCAAAAAGAAAGTCACTGGTCTCCAAAAAGAGCATTACTGCCATTGCTAAGGACCACATGGATTACCCAAAAGAAATATTAGGATTAATTATTAGGACTTATTAGGATTAAGCGGTTCAGAAAATGAACGAATGAATAGCCAATGTTTTGAAAAAATCCTGACATTAATCCAAAAGTTCATATAAGGAAACCCAACAACATCCCAGAGCTGAAGCTGTTCTTTACGGTGAAATGAGCCAAAGAAGGCCTGAACAAAAATGCTTCAAAAGTTGAATTGAAATCTTTGTTATATGTGAATTTTTCTCAGTATTGATGTTAGATGGTGCTAACATCATGGAGCTGGTGTTAGATGCTGTAAGATTAATTCAGTTCTGTTTGAAATAGTTATATTATCTAAAGAATTTTGGAACTGCAAGGATGTTCTATAGACAGTTTTTTAGAGTTTATTTTTATTTTATTTAAATTTTTTAGAGTTTAAGACATATTAAATGTAAAAGAGTGGTCATCTAAGGTGCATTGTATAGCTTCAGTCACTTTACCTGCATTTAGCTTCCAAAATGCATTTGGCTTCGACAGTCACCTCATTTTTCTCTCTCTCTCTATATATATATACATATAAATATAAACACATGTCGCATTTAGGTTTTTCAAAAAGTTCCAATGAGAAACTGGAATACTTTTTTATCCAGCCTAAATAAAAGACCAAGTATAATATTTTTGTCTCATTTAGCTGCATTCTCTTTATTTACTTTTAGAGCTTGGGTGAGAATCTGATGTTTTTGATCATATTTATACAAAAGTGTAGTAAACTAAAAAGCATTCACAAACTACTGGTACTTGAAATCTTCAGACAGTCAGTGGAAAACCATCATAGTGGAAATCTCTGCATCATAGCCACTTTGAGTACTCTTGATGACCATGATGATCTGCTTCATGTCATGTCATGTCATTTTCTTAACCGCTTAATCCTAATTAGGGTCGCGGGGAGGCTGGCGCCCATCTCAGCCTACTCTGGGCGAGGGCAGAGTACACCCCGGACAGCTCGCCAGGCCATCACAGATTATCTGCTTCATCAGTCATTTTAACCTGCCTGCCAATTCTGTAGGACCAAACAACAATCAGGACAGTCAACAATCTGATAAGGGTCATACAAATCATGGTTGACAAACTAGTCAAGTTTGGCTTGAATCCAGGAGTTTTGGTTGGTTCAGTGCATAAAGTTGAAAGAGCTCGCCAAACTGGGAAGTTTAGTAGAAATATGAGAACCAGGAATACCATTACAATGTGCTGGATTTGAGACGCACAGGACAGGAACTGGGCAGACCTGCTCTAAATCTAAGCAACATTCTTGGTCATTATTATGACTAGTGGGGGGGAAATATAGCCTATTATAACCATATGAAACATTGATATATTCTCATAGACACTGACCACTGTGAAGTCCCAGGCTACACATCATTTACTTTGCATGCTGTGCTTTCTTTGACTATTCTCTTGTCTAACTTGACGGAATTGCTAAGAGCGGGTACTAAACAACCTCAGGATAAGTTACGACACGAGTGGAGAGTGAAGGGCTGCAACCTCATGCAACAAGATGGTGGTCTGTCTTTTTGTGTTATAAAAATGCCAGGAGGAGAGAGGAAGGGTAGAGATCTCTCCCAAAACGACCTTGTTGCTCTGGTTTGCATCTTGTAATAAAAGCTCTTTTGCGTTGTGAGCAGTGTCTGAGAATGATTTTATAAAATTTCCACAAGATTAGAAAATGAAGAACTGTAATTCCTGCTTGTTCAGTTTATACAATTTTCTTCCACTCTCAATCAACACATTGTAAAACAAGTCTGAAGGAGGCTAAGCCCTACCCATCTTGCACAATCATGATTTTATTTATTTATTTATTATTATTTTTTAAGAAGCACGCAGCTTCCTTCATAAACCACACAGAAACCCAACTAAATGTGTGGTCCAACAAGTGAAATAGATCAAAACATTTTTCTTTTTTTAAAGTAAAAACCACAGCCCCCTCTATATTCAGAACCTAGAAAAAAGTTTAAAAACAATCTGTATACATGAAATTTTATATGCACATTCCCATCCATATTTAGGACATAAGACAAGAATTTCCAGTAATGTTTGTTTATATAAAAATGGCAGACTTTGTAGATTTCTCTGTAGATTTAGTAATAAAACTTATGACAAAAGTAGTTTCTTTTTTGTTACACCTCACTTCTCTGATGCATTCAAGCTCCAGCTACATAGCTGGCAATGTCAATAATTCAGTTTCTGGTTTGAAAATCAAAAATCCAGCTACATAGAATTGTTTATCAGGTCATCTAGTGGAAGCTTGCAAAGTTGGAGTAGTTCACACCACAACTAAGAAGGTGAGAAAGAGGTTGACATCAGATCCCTCTGGTGTAAATACTGCTTAACCAAAAAAGACAAAACAAACAAACAAACAAACAAACAAACAAACAAAAAAAAAAAAAAAA
>JAOUQZ010000051.1:11125081-11147545 GCA_028564935.1 Neosilurus hyrtlii
TGTGTGTGTGTGTGTGTGTGTGTGTGTGTGTGTGTGTGTGTGTGTGTGTGTGTGTGTGTGTGTGTGTGTGTGTAACATAGTGCTAATTCAAGTACTGCCGAAAAGGGTATGCTTTCACCTGTCATTTTAGTGTCACCCATTGACTCAGCTGGGTGAGTCACACATGGGTCAATTTGAATCAAGGGCAATTAGTTTTTGAACTGTAGCAGGAGCCCAGAATACCCAGAGGAATCCCTTGCAAACACAGGGAGTACAAGCAAACTTCACACAGAAATGCCCTTCTTGAGCCTGGGACTTGAACCCAGGACCTTCTTATTGTGAGGCTGTGCCACCCTGGTGACAAACATTCTGCAGTCAAAAATAGCTGAGATAGTTTTATTTGTTGTTGTTGAGTGTGAACATTAACATAATTACATTCACCTGATATTATGCTTTGTGATGCTGCAATATGTTTGGCTGATTTGATTTTGATTTGATGGTCAGCAACTTAATCATAAGGCGGCACAGTGGTGCAGTGGTTAGCACGTCAACCTAACAGCAAGAAGGTCCTGGGTTCGGTTCCCAGGCTTGTTCTCCCTGTGCTTGTGTGGGTTTCCTCCGGGTACTCTGTATTCCTCCCACAGTCCAAAAACATGCACAGTAGGCTGATTGGCTGTTCCAAATCACTCCTAGGTGTGAGTGTGAGTTGAATGGTTGTGTGTGCGAGCTGTCCACGGTGTACACAGAGTCAGCTGGGATGGGTGCCAGCCTCCCTGCAATCCTAATTAGAATTAAGCAGCTTATGAATGAATGAATTTTGCTATTCATTTATTAAAAATGAATAGCTTTCACAATCTTTATTTATTTATTTGCTTGTTTATTTGTTTATTTGTTTGTTTGTTTATTTGTTTGTTTGTTTGTTTGTTTATTTGATTGATTGATTGATTAATTTTATATTTTTTATTTTTGCTATCTAAAAGTTATTTCTGTACTTATTTTTGCTATGCCTATTTTACCCACTGAGTTGCTCCTGTGCTTATAAGTCATGACAAATTCCCTAATTGGATTTTTAATAGATTCCCCTTCAGCTTCCTATCGAATCATGCTCATTGATTGTAAACATCCTGGAGCTTGGAAGCATATATTAATGAGAACTGAGCGGTTCCTTTTCCTGTTCTTCAAAAACACCATGTGCTCCTGGTAAATTATCATTTCAAAGCATTTTTTGTGTGTGTGTGCCATCACTGAGGTGTCAGGGGAAAAAATTATTCCACAGTTGCCCTAAAGCTTAAGCGCTTCCTCCTTTGAGACCAGATAACTCATGAATGAAATGATGCTTTTTATGAAGAAAGGCAATGAAGCTTGAAGAATCTTAGAAAAAGTTCACTGTGCAAATCCCTCAATGGCTGGCATGGAGTGTTTGAAGGGGGTGCCCACAGCTATAATTGTCTTAAATGTCCTTTTTGATTTCCTATTCACAAAACCGTTTAATCTGCACTAAAAAGGATAATGGCTTTTTATTTGAAAAAGGCCAGATTTCCAGTGTCGAGTCTCCCAGTGAAAGGAGAACACTTATGGTGATAAAAGCTTGGAAATAGCTGCCCTGTGACTATATCATTTCTTCTTAAAAATAATGTCCAATAGGTAACACACAGTTAGTAGCAACCACACTTAAAAGGCAAAAGTAATGGCACACTACACTTAAAAGACAGTTGCCCACATCTCCAACGAGCACTGCACATTCATTTGGCATGACTCTGATGGCCGCTCAGGGCAAACATTAAAAGACATAGGTTTGGAGATTAGACACAAAAATCAATGCTTGGAAGGAGCTGGAATGGCTCATTGACTGCTTGTGGCTGATGAAAACCAGCCTGCCCAAAGGCTGCCTCAAATTAATGTGGCAGTGGAGTATGTGGCAAAATAAACTAAGCGGTAAGCAAGAAGCACTAACATAGCTGGAGGATGTGACAGAACATTCTCTTCCACAGACTGAAGGCAGCACTGTTCCTCTGACTCAAGGCTGGACACATGGCACTGTAGGAGTGACCCAATTAATGCATCCAACCGTGCCAGTTCTGAGTATAAATAACCCCATTTTATAAAAATTCATTCACTCGTTCATTTTCTAAGCTGCTTTATCTTAATTAGGGTCACGGGGAGGCTGGCGCCCATGCCAGCTGACTCTGGGTGAGAGCGAGGTACACCTTAGACAGCTCACAAGGCAATTGCAGGGCTAGCACACATACAACCATTCGCACTCACACTCACACCTAGGGGTGATTTGGAACCGCCAGTTAGCTTTATGTGCATGTTTTTGGAATGTGGAAGGAAACCGGTGTACCCGGAGGAAACCCACGCAAGCATGGGGAGAGAGTGCAAACTCCAAACAGAAACGCCCCGAGCCTAAGCCTGGCCTTCTTGCTGTGACACCATGCCGCCATTTTATAAAAATCCAGCGCTAAAACACAGCAAGGAGCAGCTTGTTAAAACATCCGTTCTCAATGTCTTTCACACTGTCTCAGGCTATGGGAGAAATTAAAGCTATTTATAATCGCATAAGTATTTCTAGTGTTCAATGGTCTATACCGTCACATTAACACACATAAATTGTGTTTAGGCCATGCTTTGTTTTAGTGATGCATGAAAATAGAGCCATAATGGCCTGTGTGCTTTATGGGGCAATTGCTTCTGTTGTAGTTAATAAAGCATTCGAGACAACTTCCACTAACTTTGTATTTCTCAGTGTTATTTCTGCTCGCTCTCCTACATAATGACACATCAAGTTCTGCTTACTTCATTAAGGCCATTAAATCATTCCTCTTCCAAGGATACATAGACGTTGTGTTTCCCCAGCAACCATTATAATAATAACAACACTGCATTCAAATTGAACTTAACATTGTAAACAAATTGATAATTAAGCTCAGAGGTTTGGCATTCCACTAAGTAGACATTAGTGATTCAAATTCCACACTCGTCAAAAAGTTCTCTTTAATGTCCAGAGGCAGATAACTGTATGGCATGACTACTGCGAGTACTTAATCCTGGATTCGTGTTTTCATGGCTGTATTCGGTATAAAGGAAATATTATTACAATCACAGCCTGTCTGAAAATTACTGTTATGCTGGGGTGTAATTTGCTGCCTACAGAACAAAGCTATATTTTCACTCCACGCCAAACAGAGAAGCATATGACAACCCTTCATACATTATTAGCTTCTCAGCCCACCGTGCACACTGTATGTAGTCGTGCAGAGAAAATGATGTAGTCCACAACATTTAAAATAGGAACAGTTGCCACCTCATTCCATGCAAAACAGGAGGATCAAAATAAAATGAAATAGCATGCAATGGAGACTGTAAAGGCTGATTAGCATAGCGCTATGATTATATGCTTGGGAAATGATGTTAAAAATAAGATACAGTGGTAGCAGTGCAAATTTTCTGAACTTGAATTTACTGGTACAGGGAATTTAGACATTGTTCTGATTAATTATAATCAAAACACTTGAGGTAGAACTCAAGTACAGTAATTTGATGGAAAGGCAAATGACTTAATGATAGAAATAGGTGGTATTTGACTATCAACTTAATGGCAGACTGTCAAACACTGTAAGAGTACTAAATGAAGTTCAGCTCAGTTATGTGTAATTTGTTAAATGACCTTAGTAAAGAAACCAATCTTCTAAATCTCAATTGAATCTCTGTTTGTTATGATATTAGAAAATTCTATTTATTGTTTAATGTTTACTGTCTCAGCTATCAAGCTTTCTGTGGCAACAACTCTTGAATACCTTCTACACTACCAGTCCGACAGTTCCATATTGATATCTGCATTTATGCAGCAGACCACAGAGACTTTCTTTTAGGTCAATTAGGGCTCTTCTGAACCTCTTCTGAATCTTCGGACCCAACAATGGCAATTAAACAGTTTCAGTCTTTGATTTCACAAGCTTCTAGTGAGTAGCTCAAAGCCCTAACCACCGATCCACTGTCCCTTGGGTTTGATTACTTATGTTTTCCCTTCACTTGTTTGCCTTTACATTTATTTACATTTATTTACCTACTGCTGTCCCTCTAATATTCACTGCGATGGTCTGACAATCTGTTTAGGGTGTACCCTGACTTTTCCCAATGTCGGCTGAGATGGGTCCAGCCTCCGCATGACCCTGATGGGATTAATGAGTGAGTTTCCCTCTGATAAATAATTTTCTTAAGGTCACTCTGTTCTATTTTGATTCTACTTTATTTGTCAGTCAACATGGTCTCACAAGTTGAAAAAAACGGTTTGGTAGGTAAAAGTGGAGTTTGGGTTGCTGCTATAGACTGTATCTTTTCTAGGCACATTAAATAAACATGGAATGCAGTGTAGCGAGTATTATGGCGCAGTGGTTAGCACATTCGCCTTACAGCAAGAAAGTCCCGGGATCGGTTCTCAGGCTTGGGGCGTTTCTGTGCGGCGTTTGCTCCCATTGCATATTTGAATATTCTCCCCGTGCTTGGGTGGGTCTCCTCCATGTCCTCCGGTTTCCTCTCACATTCCAAAAACATGAGCAGTAGGCTGATTGGCAGTTCCAAATTACCCATAGGTATGAGAGTGAGTGTGAATGGTAAGCTTGCATACCTTCACCCAGAGATTAACACCAGCCTTCCCATGACAATAATAAGGATTAAGCGGCTTAGAAAATGAATGAATGAATAAATGAATGAAATACAGAGTATTTATATATACTGTATACAATATATATATATATATACTGTATTAATCCCGCAAGAGAAATTACTGCCTCTGCATTTAACCCATCCCGAGTTTACACGCACATAAACAGTGAGCACACACTCGGAGCAGTGAGCTCCCACACATTGGAGTGCCTGGAGAGCAGTTGGGGGACAGGTACCTTGTTAAGGGCACTTCAGCCAAGCACGTAGAGGAAGGAAAAGTGCACCTAGGTCCCCCTGCCTCCACCAATTTTTCCTCTGTTTCTGATCAAAAAGCTGTCAAAAGCTCATTTGTAGATCTGCATTTATAACTTTTTTAAGAAGGGATGTTTACTTATTACACTAAGACTTTATAGTAAATAATTAATTTTCTTTAAAAGTTATTATAGCACAACTCTGAGATATGATATTAAAATCCCCCGAACATCCCCAGCAATTCTCTGGAATGCAGTAGGTAGTGAAAGGTGAAATGGAGAGCACCTCACCCATGAAATAGGACACGGTCTTGCACATGGCAGCGCCAAAGATGAAGTCCTCCAGCAAATTCGGAATAAGAGTGAATGGCATGCAGAAGACAGCCATCATGAGGTCACTGACAGCTAGGGAGAGCAGGAAGGAGTTGGTGACGGTGCGCATACGCTTGTTCACCACCAGCACCAAGATGATCAACAGGTTGCCGACCACACTCAAGAGGAAGATCAAAGAGTAGAGGAGAATCCGCAGTGAGTGCATTTCTGAGGGAAGAGTCATAAAAATAAAAAAACATTATTTCTTCTGAAACCCAGGACAAAATTAAGCCTAGTCTGGGACTGAGCATTGTGGGTATATAGTAAGTGAGATTTTTTGAATCCTAATCAAACAGGCATCTGCCGTCCTGATAACGTAAGCTGATGTCATGGTACACTAGTCATTTGTAATGAAATAACTTGTCACCTCCTGTGCTACACATGCTCATAGAGTGGCACAACGATTTGGAGAATTTGGATCAGATCTGGATCACAGATGTGGCCCCCAGCAGCAATCATGAGGACAGTGAAGAGAAAAAAATTGCAGCTGATTACAGCTGGGCACTGACTGAAGTAATCAACTTCTGTGACTGTTTTCAGGAATTTTAATTTCAAGAAACCATAAATCATGACAGTTTAGTGTTGAAATGGTCCCCATCATTACTCAGATCACAGCTACAAAAGACATGCTAACACAAAGAAAACTGAGGTTAGTTTATAACAGACAATATTTATGGACAACAACAAAAAAAAAACAAAGAAAACAAATAATGGGATGTTCTGGATCAAGTGCTATTTCATAAACTGTTAAATAATGAAGCTTATGCAAAGTGCTTGATTGTTAAAAAAACCAAATATTTAGTAATCAATTGATTCAGCAAAGCTTTGGCAGTACTAGAGCTCGCCAGGCCATTGCAGGGCTTTCTTTTTCCTGGGTTGCCATTCACACTGACAGCAACCCACTGGCCTACTCTTCACGAACGTCAACAATGGTTCTTTTACATGCCTCTCGGCACGGACAGTGAGGGATGTGGCTGACCTTTAATAACCCAGTTAACTGCATTGGGGTACACCAGTGACAGTGGGGGTTGAACCCCCGACCTTCGGATCAGTAAGCCAACACCTTTTTTATAGCATTGTCTGTTTTTAATTCTTTATTTTTGTCTTGCTTTTTAATTTTCATTGTATTTCATGAAGATTCACGAGGAGGATGAAGCCCATCTTAGCCGAGTCCGGTCAAAGACATTTTACATCCTGAACAGCCTTAAATTGACACCTTGGGGTTATCAAGAATATCCAATTAGCTTAAGGTGTGATCACACTAGAGGTGTGATAGAAAAGCGACAGACGCAAATTGATTTTTTTTTTTCGTGAATTTTGAAATTTGCGTCAAGATGTTTTAAGACACCAATCAGATATTCATTAATATATTTTCTAAGCTGCTTATTCCTAATTAGGGTCGCATGGAGGCTGGCGCCCATCTCAGCCGACTCTGGGTGAGGACAAGGTACACCCTGAACAGCTCACCAGACCTTTGCAAGGCCAACACACATACAACCATTCACACTCACTCTCACACCTAGGGGCTATTTGGAACAAGCAATCAGCCTACTGCTCATGTTTTTGAACTGTGTAAAGAAAACCCAGGAGTTGAACCCGGGACCTTCTTGCTGTGAGAGCGTGCTAACCACCACACCACCACGCTACCTGCAAGTGAATATTTTGCAGCTTATGGATATCATGCAAAAATTGCAAGAATCTTGCGACTGATTTACAAGTAATTTGTGATTGTTTTGCGTATGTTTGGCAAAAAAAAAATGCAACTCTCCTTTCGCAAATCAGTCACGTTTTATTTGCTTTTGACCTCAAACCAGTTGCTTTTTTTTTTTTTTGCACGTTATTAGTGCAAAAAAAATATGAATGTTGACAAAATACATGGAATATGGCTGATGCCAGAAAGTCTCAAACTTTTCTCAAACTTTCCGCATGGTAGTCTCCTACTTATCACTTTTCTAAGCGAACGAAAATGAACAATTTGTGAGCAAAACTTTGCATCCTTTTTGCGACTGTTTTAAAAGAGTTTGATACTATTCCGTGTCAGAGCCTTGTTTTGTGGCATTCTCAGAAATTTCAAACATGCCTAAAAATTTTTTGCGATGAGTTCATGAGCCAGGCGACCAAATTACGAAGCGGCAAATGTCTCAAGACAAATTTAAGAACATTTTGAGAATGAAAAGTGACAGCTGCAAATTGCCATTCACATTATTTGTGTTTCTATCGCTCCACTAGTGTGATAACCCTTTCAACGTGTATTCTATAGGACTGTGGGAGGAAACCAAAGCAACCAGAAGAATCCCTGCAATCATGGAGAGGACATGCAAATTCCACACAGAAACACCCGAGCATGGGAATCGAACCCAGGACCTTCTTGCTGTGAGGCAGACATGCTAACCACTATGCTACTGTGACCCCCTACAATTTATACACTGAAATCTAAAATTATAATGATAACTTTCACAGATAAAACTTTCCAGTGAGGGCCGTCTACTTACTTTTGATGTCTGTGCATTTCACAAGATCAAACTTAATCCTTTGGTGATGAGCATTTCATTGGGATTCCCAGATTATCCGATTCCTTGAACTGTGGAAATCTGCATGCATCACATCCAAATATCACCTCCAGTGGTAAAACTGAAACACCAGTATCAACCCTGACACTCTGTTTTCTCTTTTCTCAGAGTGTTATTGCTTCTAAGATGTACCCAGTGTTCATATATAAGGATTTAAGTACTGTTACTGCACAGTCAATCTATAGCTTTCTTTCGGAATCTTTTATTAGCACAGCTGGTGAACACAGCTTCTCTTACTTTGCTGCCAGAAATGATACAACATTGATTGAGTCAAAGATTGTTTACCTGATAATTCCTAGATTGGCTTGCCAGTTTTCAGTTTTCCTTGATTAATGCCTGTCATTAGAGCTTCACTTTGCAATTAAAAATGTCACATGCCTTATTAAACCAGCTAACCATGCTTACTTCAATTTCTTGCCAATTAAATTATATTACATAGCTTGGTGAGTAGTGTTGCAGAAAATATGCAGTTTAATACTTTTTTACTATTCATTCATTCATTAATTTTCCGATTAATCCTGATTAGGGTCACAGGGAGGCTGGTGCCCATCTCAGCCTGGTTGTCTGTATTTAAACAGGTTAACATAATTGCTGATAAAATTTTTGATTTACCTGCAGGCAAAAAGGATGTAGTCTCCTTTAAAAGAGATGAACCCGAAAAAGTATATATATATATATACATACATATATATATATATATATATATATAGATATATATATATATATATAGATATATATATATATATATATATATATATATATATATATATATATAAAGAACCTTCTTGCTGTGAGGTGCACATAGTTTGCATGTTCCCCCCATGTTTGAGTGAGTTTCCTACAGGTACTCTTACAAATTGCTCCAAGGTATGAGTGTGACTGAGAATGGTTACATGGCTGTTGGCCCTGAGATAGACTGGCGAACTGTTCAGGGTGTACCCCACCTTTGCCAATAGTCGGCTGAGATTGGCTCCAGCCTCCTTGTGGCCCTAGTAGGATTAAATGGTTTGGCAAATGAATGAATGAACTCTATATTTTGAATGATATATACAGCATATACATATGTATACTGTTTACATAAAAAATAAGGTTTTTGAAATTGATGCAAAACTTAAAATGGGTTTAATTATCATACTCTACTGCAGTCTTATAATAGGAAAACTGGATACATATAACAATTTTGAAGACATTTTCAGTTTTCAAGGCTTTGTATTTTATTTTTGTGCAGGGTTAAATATTAAGTTAATTCATTTTATGAATAAGCTGTCAACTGATCATTTCTTTTTCCACTTAGTGAGAATAAGGCCAGGATAATTCCTCTGTAAGCATATTTCTGTGAGCATGTCAAGAGGTCGTGTGTGGATGGTTTTGTAAGTGTCTGCCTTCATACACTAGGGGGAAGCATTGCATGAAGCAAACCAGACATTAAAAAACGGAATGTAAAAAAAGAGCAGTCACTGAGCCATAAACAAAGAAGAGTTTTGTTTTACCAAAACCAAAGATATCACAACTGTAACCTTTTTTTTTTAATCTCATATCTCAGCCGACACTGGGCAAAGGCAGGAAACACCCTGAACAGCTCACTGTGATGCAAATGCATGGAAAGAATAATCCCTGATAAAAACTTGTTTCTGCTGATAATTGACGGCTTTCTAGATGCATGAGTTTAATCATTTTATAGCAGACACCACCCTAAGAATCTAACAGCATGTTTCCTTTTTTTTCATGAACTACACAAGTTAAGACATTACAGATTATTGTATATGACAAAGAAAGTTAGAATTTAAAAAAAAAAAACATTTTCTAGTTAAGTTTATGATACACTGATACACCTCAATGCAAAAATAAACCAGCCCTCAGGGATTGTGGTGTGACAGTGGCTTTGAATGTGACCCGCATACTTAATGATATTTTCTTTGTATTTTTATGCACATAAAAATTTACTGCAGATATTTTATTAATGCTTATATTCGTTAAAAATGTACAGTGCAGTGTAATATTCTATTCAAACCTGCAGCATATTAATGCTTCCTCTCCCACTCAGGGGAAAAAGGAGAAAGCGGCCAGCGTGGACCCTATGGCAAAGTAGGCAAGACAGGGCAGGCAGGCCCAAAAGGAGTCAATGGCTTAAAGGGCTCCAAGGGCAATATGGGAACCCCAGGAGAACCTTGTAAATCCTACTATTCTGCCTTCTCTGTAGGACGAAAGAAAGCCCTGCATAGCAATGACTATTACCAGACGCTGGTATTTGACACAGAATTAGTCAACCTGTATGGCCATTTCAACATGTTTACAGGTAAATTCTTTTGCTACGTGCCAGGAATTTACTTCTTCAGCCTTAACGTGCACACATGGAACCAGAAGGAGACCTACCTGCATGTTATGAAAAATGAGCAGGAGATGGCCATCCTGTATGCACAGCCCAGTGATCGCTCCATCATGCAAAGCCAGAGCCTGATGCTGGAGCTGGAGCGAGACGACGAGGTGTGGGTTCGTCTCTATAAGGGTGAGAGAGAGAATGCCATCTTCAGTGATGATTTTGATACCTACATCACGTTCAGTGGCTACCTCATCAAAACCAAGAGTGAAGGTTAGCAGACCTGAGTGATGTACTAGCGGGTGTAACATACTTACCTTTGAATAGAGCCATGAAAATATTACCTTACGGCTTATTTTATATACTTTTTTATTGCACAGTCCTTCTAGATTTATTTAATCTGAGTATAAAGTATACAGAGACAGGGAAATATCAGGCGTGCTGGGAGCATAAAGCTAAGCCAGGGACCAAAATAAAATGTGGCTTATGACCTCTATTATATTATTATACTTAACTATTTATTTTCTTAAGCTTAGCTGTAAAAGAGAGTGGTGTTACTGTGGTTTTATTTCATGGGTCAACACAGCACATGACTGCCTGTTTTTATTCTGGATCTTGCACTACTGTAGTTTAATGGGATATGTTGCATTATGCTCTGATTAAGTACGATGCAGTTCAGTGGTACTGTTGAACAAGCACATATTATCAGGAATAGGAGTCTATACTTAGTGTATTTTTGTACTGTTACTGTACAAATTGCATTTAGAGAATTTTTTCACTGAAATAACAAACCATGCAAATGCACAAAAAATTTTTTTTTTCCCTGGAAATATCTTTAAAATGAGTGATTTAACCTTAAGGTGAAATACTTTATTTATGATTTGTTATTTTAAAGGTTTTTAAATCCCTCCTGAATATTAAACTCCCATGAAATAAGAGAGAAAGATTTCAGCTCATGGTCCTTTACAGGAAATACTTATTAAGTGGTGAAGTGCAGGGCTAAGGAGGAGGAATTTTTATTGTTAACAGCTGTAAATGTTCTTCTTTCTGACCAAGAATACTTAACCCAGATGAAAGTTTGAGAAGTTTGTAGACATGTTAGATTCTAAAAAAGTACCATACTCTGTTCACTTAACGCTAAATGACAGCAGTAGTACTCTTAACAACAGTCTCTTACAATGCATAGTTGAGATGCAGACATTTGCCTATGACTTTAACTGCTGTAAATACAGTGTGGTTGCTTCAATCCTGCTATTATCATTGACAGATTGATAATGTCATTATTGGCAATTGTCAGTGAGTCTGTGTATGAGGTGCTCTCACTTTCAGTTTTATTACAGTCATTAACACATATATTATGATAATGCATCACATCTATGCACATAACACATGATGAGTTTAGCAGCATGTGGGTAAACAAAGCCGTGATGCAGTCCAGATGTCAATGCCTTTCATGCTGATTCTGGCATTCATACAAATAAATTCTAATAAAATTTTCTAAAAAAAACAACCCTACACAGACAACTCTATTTTTGAAACTATTTTGTGTACTGTGGATACAATAAACAGAAATCCTTTGTCACCCTCTTGTGGTTACTAAACTGATGACAACACATTCTTCAAAATATTGTTTGGTGTAAGTTTAATGCATTCACTACGGTGATGACTAGGAGCCTGAATCCCAGATGAGGAAGCAGACTATTCATTTAACTCCTTGGTCACAACAACTGTGACACACTGAATGTGTACCTTTTTCTTTATTTAAAACAGTTCTCAACATGACTAGGTTCACTCACTCTTTATCCTGTTCATGATAATGGTGTATCCAAATTCGTGGGAATATTGGACATGAGTGGGAATACAGCAAAAATGGGATTGCAGCAGGGCTGGGAAATATTCGACCAATTGTACTTGAATTTGACGCAGTTATACTTTGCATCTAATTTTTTTATATATTGCACAGTTGTACTTTTACTTTCCAAGAAAAATAATAAAATTTTTACTCCTTATACTTTTATTTAGTCTTTAAAGTACTGTGCTTGTTAGAAATTTGAATATGGGTAAGCCTCTGGACTGTTGTATTAGTATTCAGATTATTCAGTAGCTCTGTATGACTGCATCATTAGTTACATCATCACCAACAACTTCAGCATGGGACATACAGTGTTAAACCAGTGGTTTCTGTTTCTACTGGAGCTGTGGCATCATTAAAGTTTAGCAGGGTATAAATTTATATGCCAACTTGCTTTTGCTCCCATTTCCACACAAAACCATTACAACATAATAGTATTAAATAAATTATTTTTCAGTGTGACTGTAAATGGGGTATAAAATGGGAGCACATCGTTTGCCTCCCTAGATGAACTGAACTCACTCACTCAATTATTTGCCGAATTGCTTAATCCTACTGGGGTCACAGGGACACTGATACCTATCTCAGCCGACACTGGGCAAAGGCGGGGTACACCTTGAATAGCTCACCAGATCATCACAGGGCACCATTTACAATCACACTCACAAGTTTTGAACCGCCAAGATAGCCTAATGTGAATGTCACTGGACTGTGAGAGGAAACTAGAGTACCCAGAAGAAACCCACTCACGGACAGAGATACATGCACAATCCAAACAGAAACATCTGAGACCAGGAATCAAACCCAGGACCTTCATGATATGAGGTGGTTGTGGTAACCACTACATCACCGAGCCTCCAGGAATTAACTCAAACTCATTTAAAAAAGCAGGATATCATAAATTTCACAAATTTCCTAATGTTAACTGGACATATAGCAAAGCACTGTTATTTACAGTGCATTTTATTTCTACTTTCTATCCATCTATTCATTATTTATATCACTTTTCTTCAGATTTGTTTGGAAAGTGGGAGCCAATCCCAGATAACTTTGTTGGCCAGTTGGCCTTCTCTACATGGATTCGGACTGTGTGAGGAAACCAGTGCACCTGGTGGAAACCCACATTTGAAACATTCAAACACAGAACCTTTTTTGCTGTAAGGCGACAGTGGTAACCACTACACCACCATGCCACCTGTTAGTTCTAAATGATTCATTAAAAAAATGTAATGCTATTCATACACATGACCAGTAAACAGATAATAAGTGAATGTTTTCAGGTAGAATGATATAGCTGTCTAAGTTAAGTAGGAAAAGTTATTTTATACATTCATTTTCTGAAACATTTAATTAGGGTCGTGGGGAGGCTGCCGTCCATCTCAGCCGACTCTGGGCAAGGGCAGAGTGCACCCTGGACAGCTCACCAGGCCATCGTGGGACAGAAACACGCTGACGGCAATGCAGCCTACTCTTTACGAAAATCAGCAATGGTTCTTTTACATGCCTTTCACCAGAGACATTGAGATACATGGCCAGCATTTGATAACCCAGTTAGCAGCACTGGGGGACGGTAGTGAGAACCCGTTGATAGTGGGGCTTGAAACCCTGACCTTGGGATCAGTAATCCAGCACCCTACCACCGGGCCACCACTGCCCCTATTTTATACATAAAAACATAGTATAAATACTGCCGAAGCACAGCTCGGAAAAAATGAACTTCTGATACAAGGGTTGAATGTGAATTCGTTTTGATGACGCCATCGATGATGTAATGTCATCTAACCATCACACTATGACTGCCCCCTCCTCAAAGTTTTGATATTGTCTGAAAGTGTTACACTGTTGAGATAAGATTTCCTTAATTGAAACCCAATATCACCACAGGGTAGCGAGATGCCATTCTGCTGGAACCCCCAACCTTTAGATTAGCAACCTAGAGTCTTAAGCACTGAGCCATAAAGACAAAGATACCTACTGTATATGGCACATAGAATTGTGTTTACGTTGTTAAAGTGTATTTTATTTTATTAAAAAAGTTACAGTTAGAAGGGAAGAAAAAGTAGAAGAAATTACTATTACTCAGAGATTCATTCCCATTATGACGATTATACACCAGCATGAGAAATATCACTACAGAATTCCCATGAATACAATTACGCTGGAGGGGCGGACACTACAGGCTCTTAATATTCTAAAAGCAACTCGATGGTTAGCGTTTTTTCCTTAACAGTGGGGCTCTGCTTGTGGGAGCTCCGCTACTATTAACTGCATGCAGTCAGTTAAAAACATTTACTTCTTTTTTTTATGTTTTAAGCCATGAGTATTTATCAAAGCAGCAGCTTTTTTATTACCTTGAGTGCATTTTTTTAAGGCTGAATACTTTTTCAGCTGGACGTTACTTTCAACTGAGAAAGATTTGGCACATTATCTATACTTTCACTTAAATGTAATTTCTCAGTACTTATTCCACCCCTAAACACAAGACATTACAAAGCAGCACACACACACATATCTACTGACATTTTAGCCTAGCCAATCCTCCTCCACATATATATCTGTGAGGTGGGAGCAAATTGGATGTCAGCTCAGGCCCCTAAGGTCAGGATCGAATCAGAGCTCCTGAAGCTATGAGGCAACAACATTAGCTAACACACCAACATGCCATTTTTAAAAAATTGTGCAGTCCACCTTTGTCAGTTTCCTCCCACAGCTCAGTAATACAAATATGTAGGTAGGTGGATTAGTGATGCTAAATTGCCCTTCGGTATGAATGATTGTGTAAATGTATGTGCATATGACAGACTTACATCGCACCTGCGGTGAAGTCTTTCTCTTTGCTCCTAGTGTTCCAGATTCACTGAGACCATGGCCAGGATAAAGCGATTACTGAAAGTGAGTGAGTGAGGTTAGCGTTATCTTTAGAGGTTCAAGATAAAGCCGCAGTCATTAAAGTGAGTTGGTCTAGCGGCAGTTAAAAAAAAGTTAAGTCATCTTAAAGCTGTGTGTCCAGCATTGACTGGATAGATGCTGATGTGTGCTTCTCTCTTGATGGGCCTTTATCAGAATGATAATGGGCCATCAGATGGTATAAAAGGGGCACAAAAGCAGGTTTGCTCCAAAAGCAACCTTTTTCTGCAGACACGACAACACAGCCTTGCATTCCAGGGCTTTTAGCTCCCTTTAGGTGTCTTCCGGGAGCGCTTTTCGTTTAAGCCAGTTAGGCTTATGCTAACTCTGCGCATCTGTGCTACTGATCCTGTTTGACAGAGAGAGAGAGAGAGAGAGAGAGAGAGAGAGAGAAAGAGAGAGAGAGAGAGAGAGAGAGAGAGGGAGAGAGGGAGAGAAAGAGATGAATCAGATACGGGTGGTGATAGCACTGGAAGTTACTGCTTGGCCAGCTCTACAGTGAGCAGATTTATGTTTGGCTTCTGGTCTTGGCTCTACCACAGCCTCTCAAATTAGATTTTCAGTGCAAGCTCTGGACCACTGCCATGTAGCCACTAGCAAGAATGAGCAGCAAATGTTACATAGAGGGAAAAAAACCCCAGACAAGATATACCTTTCTCTAATTATTCAGATTGTCTGCTTGATGAAGACGTAATTTGATTTTTAAACCTTTTTTCTAGCAAGCTGTAATCAAATAAAGTATAAAGATGTTATAAAAGCTGTATTAGCAACTCTGGGAAAAATCAACTAGAATGTCTAAAGAAAGCCCAGAGCCAAGCAAAATGTACAATTGAGTGAAATGGCCGGAAACAGTGATGGCTCTGCTGAACCGAGCTCTTGAAATCGATCGGTCAGAAATAATTTCCTCTAATTAAGCCTTTATTTCCAATGTGCGCTCGTGGTCATATAGCATGCATTTTATTGCATTTCTTTCTTTTTCTATTAATACAAAATATTTCAGATCATTATTTCACAGGTGTATGAAGTGTCACACACAAATAATTTATATATATATATATATATATATATATATATATATATATATTTTAATCGAGTCCATTGAGTTGATACTTCTGGCTCATTGACAATCAATTCAGAAGAAAGAGTACAGCCAATGAGCAGAGTAGCTAATATCACAGATGTTCTTTCAATATAACAGTTCAATTAAATGTGCAAGGAATAAAAATGACAAATGCCACCAAATGTAGCAAATATTTCAGTATGCAAATCTTTTTCTGGCCGGCACGGTGTGGTTAGTCCATCTACCTTATATCAAGAAGGTCCTGGGTTCGATTTCAGGGCTCGGTCGGTTTTGGGTGGAGTGTGCATGTTCTCGCAGTGCTTGCGTACGTACTCCAGTTTTCTCTCACAATCCAAAAACATACATATTAGGTTAATTGTCTGTTTCAAATTCACCCTAGGTATAAGTGTAAATGGTTGTGTGTTGCCCTGTGACTCTCTGGCGAGCTGTTCAAAATGTAATTCAGGGTGTACCGCCTTTGCTGAGATAGTGAGTAAGTGAGTAATCTTTTTCTGAATGGACAAATAGGAAATTTAAATGTGGGTACTGAATCTACAATATATTAATCCACTTCCATCATTTTATACTATATCTGTGTCTATAAGAGCAACTGTTTCTGAATATGTCTCTTTTCAAATTTCATTTTGGACAGTCATTCAGCCGGTCAGTGATTCCCACTGCGGAGCATTCTGAAGCACTGTATGTTGAGGTACAAGTGAAGAAAGTGAATTACACATTATAAAAACTTAAATTTTTACATTTAGATACAGTTTATGACAGTATATTTTAAGCATCACAAAAATTTCCCTTCTTTGTATTTTATGATAAAAAAAAAATCAAACAATTTCTACAGTAATATTACATTGACTGAGTGTTCTTGAAGCATGTAAATGATCTAATTGTATAATTCAGGTTTAAGAGGAGTAAAAGATCTTGAAGTTCTTGCTGGTCAGTTCCTGCAACTCTTTGCTTTCATACTGAGCCAAATATATTCAGCTTGTTTTTTTCTTCTCTATCCTGCATTTAGATTATTTAGATTAGTTTAGTTCAGACTTAGTTTTATTTCAGAAGGTTTATTTAGAAGATTTAGTTTAGATTATTACTGAGGCTGCTGAATTATCTCCAGTCATCTGAGCTCATCTGACCCCTCACTACTTTCCTGCCCTTTCACATCCTTTCCGTGCTCATCTTCTCGTCCCTTTTTGATACAGAGCTCTGTTTTTCTGCTTTTCACTTGCCCTAGTGGCCCTGAGTTCGACAAGCTGAGCTGCCTCTGCATGATCCTTTGGCCTCTCTGCTTCATTGCCAGTCTTCTATTGTGAACCTTTCCGACTGTACTGTTGCCATAGTGTGGGGGGGGGCAAATAGCAGGAGGAGTAAGCGCTAAAAGCTTGGTGCAAAAGCCAGCAAAATGCTCCAGCTGTAACCTATTTCCATCACTCTCCACCCATATAACAGCCATTACCCCTCCCTAGGCCTGGCAGAAGACGAGCTAAGCACTTTTCAGAGGAGAGAGGACAATTTGTGCTCGCTGGAGTGGCTCACCTGTCAACGGCTAGTCCTTGAAGTCCTTCGCTGGTGTGCTGGCATCTGTTTCCAGGGGCTGCTGAGTGCCATCAATTCCCTACTCGCTCAGGGTAGGCTTGTGTGAAGATACCTGGAACTGACTGCTTTAGGAAGCCTCTCTCTAGGTACTCTGACTTTAAGCTTTACTCCATCAGTTCACTCTATCAATATTCTAAAGATTTCATTGAAGTCTGCTAAAGAAGGCAAGCATACTTTTTGTTTTGGCAGTTGTATGTTTTCTCAAAGACTAAATATGCAGTGGTTCTGCATATCTTTAAATGTGACTTGACGCTGAGGCACAAAACCAAGCTGTAGGTATAAACCATAGTTAAGAAAATAAACTTCAACTTCATTTAATATGCAAACAATTGAATTTGATATTAGAGCAATTAATTCATGATTCCAATATTTTCAGTAACAAAGGTGAGCATTTCTAATCTTGAAGTGTTCACATGTAGCAGTTCAATGTTTCCTGGCATTTAGTGCCTTATTTAATCAATTAAGGCTTGGTAATTAGCTGACTTGCTAAATCAAGCATGTTCCAGCCTTGAATGTAAATGCAACTCCACAGGCAGGTTTGCAGGATTCATCACCGAGGCTCAATTTCTGCAGGATGGCCACTGGATGGCACACTTGGCTGTATGTGCCCCTGGCTGTAAGTTTGCCACTGACTTCCTAACCACAAGAGCTCTCAATTCTGCACATTATATTCATCGAGATCTTATTCATTACAGAACCAGATAACTGGAAGAATTGGAGAGATGCCTGAAAAGACAAGTGCCCAACACTAAATGATGTTTCTAATCTGAGATGATATCTGAGACACATGCACAGCCCTACATCATCAGTATTAAAACAACCTTTCGTCATTAATTTGTAGAACAATGAAACACTACACTTAACTGTTGTGGTATGATTTAATGAATCATAGAGACAAATGAAAGTGGCTATTTTTGGTTTTGGCTCCATTTACTGTCAATTAAACTCTAAATCTTATGGGAGTTTATTAATAAGCAATCTAGAAGGAGCGGCATGATGATTATTAATTATGTCTCCTCCAGAGTATTCACCTGGGAATAACACTGAATTGCTTTAGATAAGGAATATATAATGTACAAGACCTTCATTCGCCAATCTTTGTATCACCAAGAAATCCTTATATACAGGATTAAATACCAACAATTCACTGGGGAGACCAAGCTAAGATGATTGGGGCTGGTGTATGTAAATGCACCAAACTGCTGATTTAATCTGGTAAAGTTTGCTGTCCTGCAGTGGGAGAGATGTGCAGGTCTGCAGGTTGGACTGCAACCCCTGAAAGAAGTCTGCCAGTATTGAACATCTGTAACAGCTCAGCATGCATATTCTATGTCTAACGGCCACAAGCAATATCAATTTTTAATTTGACGTGCACTTTGAATATGTTGAGGCATATTTATTAGCATATGCCGATATATAATAAATAATCTACTTCTGAAGCCTGCTGGCAACATAAAAATTTCATGCCGAATGTACCTAAATGTACTGCTGCATTTTAAAACAAAATCTTGTGGGTTTAATTTTTATGATGTTTTATTATACATTAAAGATTGAATTCTTGCTTGCCTATGTCAGAGATGAAGGAGGGAAAGAGTGTTACATGAACTCCCCATGCCTGTTCTTCACCCTATCTCGCCTAATGACTTGCAATCAAAATCTTTCATTTTTGCAGCCTGCCTCTGCATGTGTAATAGCCAAAGACTGCAATATGTTAAAATTGCTCTGCACACAGTAAAATTACCACTGTTGAATTAACCCTTGCTGTATTAAACTGGCATTTCATTCACACCCAATCTAATATAAAGAGTAATTCTCACTCCATTTGTGCCTCTGATGTCAGAGTATATTGGGTGAAAAGGCTTAAATGAGCTTGACGCTCACATTATATGAGCAGATCATTTATCAAATTGTGGGCTTTATTGTTTGACTGAATATTACAGGTTACATCTTTTGGCATTAGGGCTAGCTTGAAATGGCATCATCTGTCGGGGGGTATCTTTAGGAATTTAGCAGCACATCCCCATAGTGGGAAAGCAAAGGTTCAGATAATGCATGGAAGTAATACTTTTTCAGTCCCTTGGAACACTCCACAGCTCTTCCAGAATCATCTTTATTTCTACTGAGCACACCATGGAAAGGTGCAGCACTGCAGTGTCAAGAAGAGCAAAGAGAGTGAAGCTGAAGAAGAGCAAGGAGGAGAGGGAGAGAGAAGGGGAGATGGAGACAGGGAAAGACTGACAGCCAGATACTCAGGCTCCTCTAAACCTAAAGGGGTATTTGCTGCTTGAGTGACTAAGGTCTTAGGTGACCTCTGGCCCCTCCTACAGCTAAGCTCTAATGGAGGTCTGCTAACATGACTCTTGGCTGCCCGGGGCCTGAAAGAATGACACCCTCCCTCTTTTTGTCCAGCATGGCAGAATTAAACATTAAGAAGCACTCCAGGGAGGGCACTTCTGAAAGGAACAAAACAGGAATGATTAAAAGTTTCTCTGTGTTCGACATAATTGTATTTGGCAAAGGCAGTTGCAATGGAGGAACTCCTTGGGCTCCCTCAATCAGATTTTAACGTTCCTGTGGCCCGTCAGTTAAGTCAACAAATATTTACATTAAAAAACCATTAGAGGTCCCCTTCTCTCCTGACGAGGGATCTCTAAGGTGCATTCGGCCAATTGTTCCACTCGCATGATTCCCTTTTAATTGCGGCCGATTGGAGCCTTGGGATGAGGGGAGAGTGGGGAAACTGCCCTGTGACTGTACAACTATAAAACATTTATTGGCCAGTCTTGCTCTATGGTCACCCTCCTGCAACTAGGGAATAGCTAGTACACAACAGGGAAGTGTTAAAGGAGGCCTCCCTTTTTTAATGAACCTTTTATGGGTGTTCAAACAACAGAATAGTCTCTTTTAATGGTTGCACACCCAGATGCCAGCACTTTGCCCTGTCCCTCTGGCCTACCCTCCTCACATCACTTCATTAACTGGTCCACTAAAGTCATGCATGCATCTTTCTTTGCTGTATTTGCTGTTGAAACTGGCCCCCTTGTCTTGGATTCACTAGCTTAGTTGCTCAATCCCCCTGACTGAATGGCAGATGCTACTGTTCTGCCTTGATGGCGAAGGCTTCCAACTTAATTAACACTAAATAATTGGGCAAATAAATATGTTACTGAGGACATCCAACTCACCAATCAGACTTGAAGGGTGGCAGTACCCACTCTCAACACATTCCATGCGTAAAATTGTATTCTCAAAATAAATTTCCACCTGTATTATACACTGAATTTAGAAATATTCATATGAGTATATTAATACAAATCACCACAAGAAAGTTTCTGTATCCACAGCCCATTTTATACAAATTTACACTATGTACAACCAGCAAGCATCAACACTTTCCGGAGGGACAAGGTTTGACGGCACCGAAAGGCACTAGGTCAGTAAGGGGTAGGGTTTGACGGCACCGCAAGGCACTAGGGCAGTAAGGGGTAGGGCTTGGTGGTCCCGCAAGGCGCTAGGACAGGAAGGGGTCGGGGTTAATGGCCTTGCAAGGCACTAGGGCAAGGAGGTACAGTGGTTGATGGCCCTGTAATGCATTTAGGCAAGGAAGGGTAGTGGATGATGGCCCCATAAGACACAAGGGCAGGAGAGGTAAACCCCCCCAACAAAAAAAAAAACCCCAAAACAAAACACATAAAGGCTTCATGACCCTGCAAGACTCTAGTACAGTTAAGATAAAAGAAACAAAAGTCAGGGCAGCCTGGTCTACGTCATTCAAGATGGACAGTTTTGTGCTCACAAAGAGAGGAAGAGTGCATGTGTCTGTGTTGATGGCTGTGCATGTGTGCATGTACCAGCAAAACTATGCTGTGGGATTCAATATAACATAAATGGTAAAGAGGTTATACCATTAATAGAGGATGATGCTAATTTATTCTAAGAATAAAAACAATAATGGAAGAAAAAAGTCAGCAAAACCGATGCCAGCAAAACTATGTTTAATGTTTGGGTCAAAATGACCCCAGAACAACACTGATGTAGTCAAAATGTATACAGGATGGACCCCAAACAGTACAGAAGGTTTAACTGTTTTGGTGTAGTGGTTAGTGCTGTTGCCTCACAGCAAGAAGGTTCTGGGTTTGAATCTGTACTTGCGGGTGTTTCCTCCAGGTTTTCGAGATTACTCCCTCAGTCCAAAGACATTGACATTAAGTAGCTACTTGAAATAGCCCACAGGTGTGAATGTTAGAGTGAATGCTATGTTTGCCCTGGAACAGAATAGCAACCTAGTGTACCTCTCACTCAAAGTCATCTGGGATTGACTCCATCCTTCCCCATGACCCTGACCTGAGTCGATTTTCCGTAGAACAGTGCTCAATACGTCGAAGTAGAGCTAAATATATTGTATGTAGTATTACAATTTTATCCCAACAAGCCTGTTTCGTGGTTGCCCACTCATCAGGGGATTTATTAAGAACATTCTTTTACCACAGTTTATATACAGTCATCAACGTTTGAATGGTGTGCTTTAAGGACAGGAAGACACAAGTTTGTTACGCTTATTGAGTGTTGATAGTTTAGGGTGACATATGATCAGGAACTTCTCCTTAAGACAGAGGTTGCATTTTGCATGCAGTCACATGCAAAGACAACAACACAGCAGAAAAATCGGACTCACAGAAAATGATTTCAAAACAAGATACAGAAATCACACCGCCTCACTCCGCCACGCCAAACAGAAAAACAGCACAGACCTCAGCAAACACATCTGGAACCTCAAAGACAGCAACATTGAACATTCCATTTCCTGGTGCATCCTGTCATCGAACTCACCCTACAACAGCTCAAGTAAAAAATGCAACCTCTGTCTTAAAGAAAAGTTCCTGATC
>JAOUQZ010000051.1:11170868-11189546 GCA_028564935.1 Neosilurus hyrtlii
CTCTCTCTCTCTCTCTCTCACTCTCACTCACACACACACACACACACACACACACACACACACACACACACACACACGTTTTATAAGATGAAAGCTAATGAATTTTCAGCCAATTCCTGTTTCTATATTTAGCTGGTTGATTTTTTTTGTTGTTTTTTTAAGCCCCCACTGATCAGGCCAACATCAAAAAGACAGTGAGAGTGAGAGAGAGAGAGAGAGAGAGAGAGAGAGAGAGAGAGAGAGAGAGATGTGCATCTGATAGTGGAGTAATCTACTGCAGCAGTTGAAACAGAGGAACTCTGAGAGATGGAGCAAGATGAAAGGGGTGAAAGGAAGGGAGAGGACGATTTCTCCCGCTCTAATGAGTGTGGGGGCAGACAGGGAGCAGCCTAACATTTCTCTCCTTCATCCATTTTTATGCTCATTCATCTTCACTCCACATCATGCTGCTTACCAACACCACCCACTCTGTCAGGAAGGAGAAGGAAAAAATGCTTAGATATGTGCACAAGACTTGTCAGGATCTCATAACCACATCATTTCTTGAACTCAAAGCCCTGTCTGAGAGAGGAGGAGCATGAATGGGTTTGAAGGGTCAAATGACAAAGGACCCTCACTCTCAGTCCTATTCTGTCTTGCTAAACACTTAACTGTACTGGAAACTTACTGTAGCGAAACATCTAATTCATCAAAACAGTAGTATGGCATACGGCAATGGAAAACCAGGAGTTTTTCAAATGTTTGAAGCCTTCACTGCCTACTTATCTTCACTGTTTACCAGTTACCATTGGTTATCCTAACAGTGTTTAAATTTTTAACAAAAGTCCAGAGTTCTTTTCTTTTTATAGTCTTTTCTTTGAGATATGCTGCAATAAGCCCTGCTCTGAATTAGGAATAGAATCTGATGAACTGAGCAAACATGAATACCTTCTCAACTGTAACTTGAATCAAACTAATACTTGTATAATAATACTTATATATATATATATATATATATATATATATATATATATATATATATCTATATATATATATATACACACACACACACATATAAAAGAGGATTTAGTAGTGTAATATTGTTATATAAATTTTTTTAGCATTGTTACTTTTTCATTTTTTTTTATTTACTTTTATTTATTTGTACAAAAACAACACACAACATTTGTGACCCATCACAGCAAAGTGAGTATTAAGTCGGAAATTATTAAATACATTGTTGAACCTTAAATGGGATTTTCTCCAAAGTTGCAAGCTTAAAAGACTGAAAATTCCTGGCAGGTTTTGGTTAGTTACTCCAAAATTAGATAAATATGTTTAAATATTCGGTATCATTTAAAAGCTTAGGATATCAGCTACAAAATGGTACCAATAACTCAAAGTGAGTAATTACTGACTAAATACCCACTTTGCTCTGATGGGTCACCTTTATATAAATCCCCTGGCAGCAGAAGAAAACTGTATGTTAAAATGAAAACTAATCAATAAATAAAATACACAAACAAACAAACAAACAAACAAAAAACCCAAGAACAACACACTGAAATATATTTATACTTTGAAATCACTCTATAATTGCATAAATAAATTAAAATTGCATAAATGACATTGTCTGTAGCAGCAATACAAGGGTGTACATATTAGCTTCACATATTTGAGGTCTACAAATGTGGCTATTGTGGCTATAATATTTCTACTGACATTTGGTGCCAGTATTTGTTATCAATCCAGATTATTTTATTATATTACTGTAACACATTGCAAAACATTGCAAGCAAATCACAGCTCTGAGAAAATTATCTTTACCAACCTTTACTTTGTGAAACTAGTGACTACTTTAAAACTTTACCATGAAATGTCTCCATAATTAGAATTTTTCTTAGAATAATTAGAAAAAATTAGATTATAGAAATAATGCTGTCATTTTCTACTGGCCCTTGGCCCATGGTACCATCTCACAAATGACTGCATTAACAGAGCCAATTAGACGAGCAATCTTTTAATGGCTGACTGCAGCATCCGTGCAAAATGAAGATTTCCATCATGACAATCTGCAAGCTCAAACATTCATTTTGATGCCAGCAAACTGTCCTCTAAGCACTCATCTCTTTTTCAGCGTTATTTAGCCTCAGACTCTAAATACTGGATCGCACAAATGGCTAATGGACTTATAATTGAGTAATAATACAGTATAATGCATATAATTCTGTTTAATGTAGACAAAATGTCTATTATATACTGAAAACAAGCACAAGAACAACTGACATCAAAATATGAAGTAAAAAAAACATTTCTGAACGGTTATGGAATTGAGCTAAATTGAATGTTAAATGTTAAATATTTATCTGAAAATAATGAGAAATCATTTGCATGTGCAGTGGAGTAAACTGAGCATGCAGGTGGCGGGTATGGTGCAGGTGATATATGAGCAATAATTGTGTGAATTACATCATACGCAAAGTAGTAAGAGGAAACATTATGAAAATGAGTTCTTTTTTGCATGTGCATGTGGCAGTCAGTGAACTCAGATCACCAAAAAAAAACCTGACCATGAAACTCAAATATAGCACTGAATAAAGTGAAACAGACCGAAAATAATTTTAAATATATTATAAATAAGCAAACAAATGTATGCAGACACAAGTGTGGTTTATGTTTATAAGGTAATTGTGAAAGAAAACCTTTTCAAAGGCTATGTTTACATGCTGTTGGCACAGGGTTTTTTTTTATATGCAGCAAATACATAACAAAGTTAATAATACTACAATAATATGTAATAATAAGTCATAATTTTTTAGAACCTAAGACATCATATACAGCTAATTATTACGACTTAATAAATATTATTATCTCAACTTCCGTTGGTGGAAACAGGCTTCTGCAATTTTAATGCCCCATGCCCTCTGGACATATTAATTTGTACACAGTCGCCATTCCCGAAGTGACTTTCAGGGCTGGTAAATTACAGTTTCCCTGCCAAATTCATTGATTTGCATTTTGCACCTTGAGTATGAATGCCCCAAACAGCATGCTTACTAAGTCAAATGCAAACCACGAACAAAACATACTACTCAGCCCATGGGAAAGCCACAAATATAGAAACTCTTAGAATGCATATTTTGTTTTTATCAGGTCATAAAATCTGACTGTATTTTTTGTTTTACACCCACAGGCCTTTAATAAATCAGGTCCTGTGTGTAAGAATGAGAAACATTGAATTTACTATTGTGTGTTATAGTTGATAAAATGAAAGTGCAGTATCTTAAATCTGCCTTTAATTGAAATGAAAATTAAACCAATGTCAGAGGGCAGCTTAAATACGGTCAAGTTATTTGGTAACATCATATAAACCATTTAAATAGCCCAACTGCACAGCACAGAGTTATTACTATAACACATTTACACATAATTGGCTCTCTTTTCTCTTAGGAAAAAAGTATAAAGGAATATGAATTAAAGCCTTTTACATAGTTATATAAAAATTCACACCGGGATATCTGTAGGCTTATAATATTAGTTTATAAAAGTTAGAATGCATTGTTTGCTTTGTTTGTCTAAATTCTAAGTTATACAGCATAGCTAGGCTTTCTTAAATATGCTAATACATCTAATGTTACACACAGGTATACATCTCCTTATCAATCTAGGCTTGACCTTATTAGAAAAATGGATATGTACATAGATGAATTAAAACAACAACAATAACAACAACAACTACAAGAAACTGATAAAGTGCAAGTGTGGATGTGAACCATACTTTAGTGTTATTTACAGTTCATGTTAGCAGACATTTTGGTAGCATTAACCTTGTATTCCATTCCCACAGAGAAAGAGCTTGGTTTGTAATCTACCAAAGCATAATGACATTTTCAGATTGGAGGCATTATGTTTTAAGATACCATTCCAAATAAAGAATTGGCTATAATTGTAAAGCAAATAAAATTAATGTCTAATGTGTCCAACTTGAAAACTGGCAAGAAAATTCCAGGAGTATTTTGAAATGCTTTGTTTTAGTCTTCGGCTCTTTTTTGTTTCCTGTGTAATGATTTTTGTTGATGCTTCACCACCAACACTTAACAATGATAATTGTGTTAATAATTGTACTTGATGTTGCCATTATTATCTTAGTGTTCATGAAGAAACTGATTAAATATTTAACCAGTATTACAGTAGTAAGGAACTTTATTTCTTTTTATCAATACAAATGAAAATCCAGTGTATGAAAGAAGATGGAGCTCATCGAGGTGGATGTGAAAACTAAACTTATTTATGTGAAATATTATGTTGTATAGAAGATTTTTTTTCTTTAAAGAAGGGGAAGCACTGCATCCAATCACTGTTTTACAAAGGGCTACATGTGATTTCAGTCTAGCAGTAGAATGGTGTGTCTGAAGCCACAACCCCTATGGTAATAGAATGAGCCGAACAGTAGTGCTATGCGCAGAGTAAGTCTGGTGTATCTTCAAATGAGATCAGTGGTTATTGACTCAATGGTGTTATCTTTAATCTGTGGAGTAAATTGCTTTGGATGCTGCCCCTCCATCCTGAATCTTTTCTCCCTTTCTTCTATAACTCCCACCTTTCTATTCCAATTGAAGTGAGCAGGCAGCTATTTACTGGGCAAGGTGTGTGTCAGTGTATGGGGATATGAGCTGCTTCTGAGCCTCAGGGACATGATCAACACCCTGAACAACTTGGAAACGAGAGAGGCCCTATTTCACAGAAAGGATTATTGGCTTCTCCCACTCTTTCTCTTTCTTACACACTCTCTCTCACAGTGTGTCCTCTAAAGGCCTAGCATGCCTTATCGCTGGTTTTCTACAAAGTGCCGAGTCTGAGCATAATGTCACCTTGAGAGAGCTTCTCACCTGTGAACTTGTACATTGGGAGAAAGAAACGCATGATTTAAAAAACAAAAACAAAAACAAAAGCAAAACAAAAATCCACTACTTGAATGCTAGAATATACCCATATTTAGGGTTTTATACATATAAATTCACCAAAGCAGATGACAAGCTGAGTATCTTTCAAGGTTAGTAACCAGTCTCTCAGGGTAATTCAATCTAGGATAGTGTGACATGGTTAACATATGAATCTTACCTGAGAGGAGGTACAGACCATGTCTGATAAGGTTCAATTGATTTTCTCAAAAGCCAGTGCGTTCATCTTACTCTCCCTTCCTCTTTGAAAGGACTCTTAAATCTTTACTGTCTTATTAAGGATTCTGAAGCCACCTATACATTTTTGGCCAGCTAATAATGTTCCAGAAATATATGACTTGGTGGGACACACCAAGCGCTTAACAAGTATCTCAACAGCAAATCAATAGCTGAACATGTTGCTCAGTACTCTATGGTGCTTCATCCCGGCAAAATGTGCAGAATCTCAAGAGAAAGGAAAGCCTCCTTGTTTCTCATTTTAAACTTACTTGGCATTTTTTGCTTTTTTTTTTTTTTAAAAACAGTTTTATCTCATGATTGTATTTCAGCATCTCATTGCAACAGTGACCTTTAAGAAGTGTGTGCTACAACAGCAATGAATATTTCAGCAGCGCACCACTATGCCTTCACTGTCTTCATTTAAGCTGCAGTGGGATTTCAAGATTTTATCAGCTAGAGGGTGCAACAGACCATGTAGTACCAAAGTGCACTCGCTTTGTGATATTAATACTCAATGTTTGTTTACAGCATGATATAAGAGCTGGAGATAATAGCTGTGATTAAGTGCACACTCATACTTGCAAGCCTTGTTCAGGGCACTTGATCATGAATAGAAGAGCTCCACTCACCTAAGAGAGATTTTATAAAGTAATGTTCTATTTAGATTTGAATATACAGTAATTTACAAAAGGTTTATTTTTCTTAAATTATATATGCTTACAAAAGCCTTTATTGTCAGTTACTTGAGAAGGTCAGCATTTTCCATGAAAAATTAATAAATATTAAAAAAACCCCTAAAACTTAAAAAAAAAAAAAAAAAAAAAAAAGATTTGCATTTATATTTCTTGTAATATTATGCCACTCTGTAGCAATGGAATACATTTGGGTCAGCAGTAAATTATTTTAACTTCACATTGACATGAGCAAGGATTTGTGAATACGGGTTTAATAAAAAGGTAAAAAGTGGCCTGAAGACATTGCATTGATTTCTGGAAGGTGAGGAGAGAGCTGTACCAATAAGTTTTTCTTTAATGGAATACAGAAATTTAAATATTATAACAGATGTACCATATTCAATATACGGGCAGTTTAGTTACTGTTTCACAAGGAGCAAATTGGCTTTCGAAACAGAATCCTTAAAATGTCTATTCTCTCCAAAATTACTTCAGAAAAGTGGCTAAAATGAGACCGGCATAATAACTCTGATGGTCTAGCATTACTTTTAAATGGAAAACAATCCAGTGGCGATATATTCCTAGTGTTTGTATTATTTGTACCAATCCAAAATTTGAAAGATGTGATACAACCAGATGGCTTATTTTTTGGATCAGTCAACCAATAGAAGAGATTAAATATTGTTTTTGAGAGTTGTTTCTCTGGCTGGATAGTTGCTTTGCACATGTAGCTTAGTGCAGTCCCATTGAGTAATACACATAAAGTCAGTGCGAGGCCCTGTCCCTTCACTCCCTCATAACATAAATCAGCTGAGCTCATGCCCATAAATTTAAAGACAGACTAAATGAGAAAGCTCATTGAACAGCATCTCTCCTCCCCACAAGCTGTCATTCAGCCCCTCCTGCCATGGCCCATGCATTTCAATAGAAACAAAATAGATTTCAAATCAATACAACAGTGACACACACACACACACACACACACACACACACACACATCCTGGAGAAAACACGAAAAAACTGCACAAATGTTAAAAGGTTTGACTTGAAAGGTTGTACAAGGTGGGATCGGTGGTAACCTGGAAGCATTTTGTTCTATTTAGTTTCCCAGGAAAAGGAGAAGGTGGGTTGTTTGCATTTTTGTTTGCTTTTTGTTTTGTCTGGGGATGAATTTTCTGTCTTTAGTATGGAGTGAAGCGACTGTACCCTCCTCTGTATAGGCTAGCCTGCAACATCAAAGATGAAAAAAAAAGGTTCCAATCAGTTTAAAGTATTTGGGTTCTGTTTTCTTCCATTCTTCTTCCTTTTTCATACTAAATCATTTATTTGCTTTGCAAGTTCAATTCCACGGCGTTTTTTCTGATTATACTTTAGAGTACACTTAAAGTTTAACAAGGTAGTGACAAAAGCAGTTCGTCTTCAGTCTGAGTCAAAACATATATCTTATTACATAAAAAAAGTCCAGCAACACTAAATGATGTACAGCTTTATAAACATGATTGAAACGCTTTATCCTGGACTAACAACTCTCTTCAAACCCACAGAGAGCAAGAAAGAGATGGATCTCTTTAAAGGCTCAATATAGTTGTTCTGCCCAGAGGATAGTTTCTCTAGTCCTCAGGTTTATTTGATCAGAGATGTCCTGGGGTATATTAAGCACTTTCTCTCTGCTCTGTTTTAGCTGGACTGCTGCTCAGACGCAGTGTATCAACTTCAAAGCCTCCGTCTCCTTCCTTTCTAAAGGAAACATGCATGCTTCAAAACTTGGCATGAATTCTCATCAATTCTGCTCTCAGAGATTGAGGTTAAACTAACTTACTTTACCCTCTTTGGGACTCATTATTAAACTCACTTTTAAATTTCGAGATTTGATGATCAAATTTGCTTAAATTATGTTAATTTCCATGGCTGGAGATTTAGTAGCTGTTCCTATCAACTCCTTTAGTCGCTACCAGTTTGTTCTGTGCACTAATCAGAGCTGTAAAGACCTACTAATGCCCTATGTAATATCCAGCTCCAAATGTGCTGATTTGTTGTGCTCGGGATGAACAAATTATGGTCATGAAAAAGGGGAGGATGTTTTAAAAAGGAAGAGGAAGAAGGAAGGAAAAAACTCAACACAGGCCACAGTTTTAATTAAGTAAATGAAGAGGAAAAAATGGTCTTAATTAATGAAAGCTTTTAGCTAGCAGCTGCACTGGGGAATAATACTGTTTTGAGAATCACACGCATGTCGGCTTGGTAAATTCCAGCCATTTGTCTTAGGCATAGTGTTTGTCCAATAAACCCCATGGGCATGGGAAGGTGAATGCAATGAAATCTTTTTGGTCTTTCCTGCCCTCTATATCTTTTGCTATTCTTTAATATCCCTTGGCACGCTGCGGCACGCGCTTGAGAGTCAAAAATCTTGGGAAAGATCCCTACACGTAACCGGAAAAAAACAAAAAACAAGTGTTTCGTTTGCATGGATTGGAGTTTTAGCATTTTTCATCTTTGATGTTAGCTGCAAAGCTAGCTAAAAACAAACATTAAAAGAACAACTATCCTCACCACAAATTGAGTGCTCTCATATGGAAAGTAAAATGGGTTGGACTTAAGTCATAAATCTGACAGAATGAATCAAGTTTAGTTCAATATAGACTGTGAGACAGAACATCCCCTTTCCACTGATAGAGAACTGAGATTCAATGTTCAATTATTCTACTCAAACTGATACATACCTGGGAAGATGAGTAAAATGAGTAAATATTCTTTGTTGTCAGGTTCATAGGCTGTGTTTGCAATCACAAAATAAAATTCACAACCACCCTAACTTCATACTTGTATTACATTTTCTTCATTAAATTTAGTATTGTTAGGGTCCTTTTTACGCCATATCTTTATAGAATGAAATATCTAGCTTCGTTATCTGATCATATAATTTGAGCCCAAGTAACATCATAAAACTTTATAGATGACTATTTGTGTGTTTGCGATAACAGTTGTGTTTTGGAAAGCACCACTCACCATAGTGCCCACACTGTATGTAGCTGCAGGTCCAATCGTGTGGTGATAAGGGTCTGCTGTTGCATAGACTCTGCCATAGCTATAAAGAGGAGAGAACATGGAGGTGTCCATTAACATTTCAAGAGATGTGTTACTACTGGACAGTTTATTTTTTTAATTCTCATTAATCCTTTTTTCTAGATATCTTGTGAGAATTCTACAAGTATGTGGAAAATACATTTGCTGTCATTGGGGTTTAGGTCAAAAAAGTAGTAAGCATTTATCTTTTTCAGGATGTGGTAAATGTTATTAATTTGAGTGGGACATGCGAATGGAGAAAATGAATAAAAAGAACAGGAGGGAAGCTGGAAGAGAGAGAGAGATAGAGAGAGAGAGAGAGAGAGAGAGAGAGAGAGAGAGAGAGAGAGAGAGAGAGACCGTCTGTTTGTGTGTAGTCCTTTTCATTCTGGCCATGCTCCTCTGCCCTGCCTTGTTTGCCCAGCCTGCACTGGGGATGGCTGTTTCTCTAACTCTTTTCATTGTTGGCGGGTTGGAACTAATTCCTCCAAGATGGGCCTCACTTGTTCACTTATTTATTTATTTACTTCCAACACTTCCCTTCTTTATTTGTTTACTTTTCCTCAACACACGCTTGCAAATTAGGGCCTGTGGGGAGCAGATAAGGCAGTGCAAGGCCAGGGCTAAGGGCAGAAGAGAGAAGAGAAAAGAGAAGACGGGGGGGAAATCCTTAGCCCAGACATGGCTATTTTAAATGGAAATGCTATCGGATCTGACCAGGTTTTTGTCATGCAGGATTTTTTTGCGTCTGTATACGGTTCACCTGGGAATCCCCAGGTCAATATGGAGCCTGGCCATTCTGAACAAATTAATGTTACCCTGTAAAATATCAGCCGGTAAACCACTAAAACTTCATACCAAAATACAAGTTACCAGGAGTGCATGCATTCATCATTTCACAAAGTAAATGATTTACAAACATCATTTTGCTTAAGGTAAAGAGATAGGAACGTGCTATGAGTCTTAAACACATTGCCACCTGTGTTCGTGTAAGTTCTATATGTTCAAGTTCTTTCACTTGTGAAAGTGTTCATATTAAGTTCATTAAAGAATGGTTTGCAAAAAAAGAATTCAGTGCTAAGTATATATTTAGCTAATTTTAGTCAATCAACTGAAACATTTTTGCTGCAAAAATGTAGGGTTTTTTTGGTTATTGGAGCAGTGGAGCTTGATGTCGAAAATAATGAAAATGAGAACAATGTCATACATTTTTAAGTCATACATGTAATTATCCACAAACACAACTGCAAATGGCTGAAAACTGAAACTTACTCTAACAACTGTATAAGCACAAGTTAGAGCCAATACAAACTGAAGGAAGAGGTGAGATTCTTGAAATAAATTTTCTGTAAGTGTACTTAAGCCATGAACACCACTGTTCTTAAAGATTTTCACTGATGCTTTCATGGCATTTGCTGGTTGCTACAAAATCTGGCATAAGTGTTTTTTTAAATGGAGTTAAAATCTGGTGACTATAAAGATCACCAGATAATATAATTTACAGTACACTGATTTTATCCTCAAAAAACTGTTTAGTAAGCTGCCACGTCCTGTTGTTGTGGGTAGGATCATCTGTGAAGAGACCACTACCAACTAGTTAGAAATGCTTCATCACAGAATAAAAGTTATCAGCCAATAATATTTTTTCCTTGATTTGCACTGACTTTTCCCTCTAAGAGGACAAGCAGACTTAAACCCCAGCAGCAAAATACACAACATAACAGAGGTTTTCCTTTCATTTGAAACATGTAAATCAAATATTTATAAATTCAGTTATACATAAAAGTGTCACACAGGATCAGAAACCAAAGGCAAATCTATTTGCCTTGGTTTGAGGCAAATGTTTGATGATTTTGGCTTGCAGTCTCTAAGCTACTAATTGGCATTCATAAGCTTCTGTTACTTGTTAGCTATGTTAGCCTTGCAGTTTCAGTTCAAAATTGAATACACCATATACATTATAGAGTCACTACATCTGAGGTAAGCAAAACAAAATATATGAAATGAAATTTTGCAGTTATAACACATTGCCACCAGTTATCTACTCCATGAAATATAAAATAAATAAATATCACATTGAGCAGATCTGTTAAATAATAAAGAGAATACAGCAGAAATTCTTTTCTTTTTTTAGAAGAAGGCTTGTGGGAGGACAGAATGATAGAGTAAGAGGCAACTGGAGGAATGAGAGCGTGAAGAGAAGAGGCGACTGAAATCACTGCAGCAGAACACCAGTCTCTTCACCTGCTCTGATGTGGATCAGCGCTTGCCTCTGATAAATCTTACATTATCTGTGCTCTTCAGGCTAGTGGGCAGGGCTAGGCCTTATCGCTACTGACACGCTCAATCTCACCCAGATTAAACCAGCGCCTGCCCTGATCCAACCTGACAGGGTCCCCACAGGTCCCAGATAAATTACTGACAACACAGCACCACCCAGCTCCTCAAACACACATCCCACCCTCACACACACACACACACACACACACACACACACACACACACACACGTGCATCCCTCCAGTCCTGAGATAAGTTGCCAAAGCTGTGGGAAGTAAGCTCACGGATGCAAGGTTATGTATGTATGTATGTATTCGAGATGCTAGTTATCAATTATGCCCTGAGGGTGAGGTGGATGTCACTGAATAGTCCCTCAGAGAGAACATCCAGGGGACTATTCAATTTACTCACATCCACTGAGCCTGAGACGCATAATTGTTTAAGTATATACTGAATGGGAACTTAGGAAAAAACCAACTAAAATGAGATTATTATGGTTTACTATTAAAATGTTTTTAAACATGATGGTTACAGGTGAGCGCCCAGAACAAGCAGGTACAGAGCTGGGTAATGGTGTGTCTTTACACCCATATCATAGTTTTAGTAGTACTATATGGAAACATACTGAAAGGCAAAACAAAATGAGATTTTTAGATTTTTATTTTCATATTTTAACCTTGTCAGAGACTGTTCAGATGAGCTCTGTGTTTTGTGCTAATTTAATAGCAGTGAGGAGCAAATGGTGTGCTTTGTGCATACTCATTCAGATACAAAACAATTTAGACTACAGTACTGTTGATTAAACATGCTGTCCATAACAGCAAGTCTCTGACAGTGGTGTAAAATGTATTTAGGAATATTACAATTTCTATGATAATCCTTTCTGTTAGGAGATGTTTAGCATGTAATGAAGGAGTTCAAGTGTCAGTGTTTTTGGTTAGTTTTTTAACAAAGGAAAGAAGCACTTTCTGGCTCCTTGGTAATAGTCATAACACAACCTAGCATGTCTTGTGAAAATACCATATAAAATACAAAAAGTTAAAGGGTACCTTTGGTGAATTTCTATACATAGCTCTTTAAAACAATCACGTATGACATCAGTGATTTAGTCAGGCGATGTCAGTCCTTGCCTTTTGTCAAGTACGTGTAAATGCTGCAACACTGCTACTACTACTACTACTAGGTATGTGCAGTGACATGTTGCCTTCTTCATTGGTTGTTTCAGGCCTGCTAGTGACGTGGATTCTATCTTTTGTCCTATTGGCTGGAAAACATAACATAACATTGGCACAGGACGCAATTCATTAGTCTGCAAAGACCACATAAACCCGACCTGCTATTGGCATGACCTCCAGGCAGAACTACTTGGCATGAAGCCCAAGCTTTTATGTCTAAAACCGTATGCTATTCATATGGAATTCCTTCATTAAAAAGTAAAAGGATGACAACGGATGGGAGCAGGGCCTCACCAAAACAAACCAGTGAAAGCTGAGAGCCTTTAGTATGCGAGGAATTTTATTACCTAAAATGTTGCTCGCTGATTGTTTATTAGCGCTGGACAACCTGGTCCAAGGAGTTCACGTGAAAAATGGTTGTTTCGTGTGGTTTCAGCCCCTGTTAATAATCCATGGGATAAAATTGCATAGCATAGTGCTTTTTATTGTCATTTATGTTAAAATAAGCTCTGTATCACTTACATTTATTACATTACGTTCTAATTGTGCTGTAAATATGACCAATTCCGCTACTTTTTAAAAGTACAACATGTCATACATTAGTAAAAGAGGGCAGCATGGTGGCGGAGTGGTTAACATGTCCACCTTACAGCAAGAAGGCCTGGGTTGCAGTCTCGGCAAGGGCGGTTTTCTCCACAGTTTAAAGACATGCACATTATGCAAATTGGCTATTTCAAATTGCCCCTAGGTGTGAGTGCGAGTGTGAATGGTTGCGTGTGTGACTGGCAAACTGTTCAGGGTGTACATCTTCACCCAGAGCTTGATGAGATAGTCTCCAGCCTTTCCACAGTCCCAGAAGGATTAAGTAGTTCAGCAAAAGAATGAACGAATTAATTAGTAAAAGTAAAGATGTAATTGTTAGTGAATTTTCACACGGCCCCACTGTTGACTCGGCCCTCACTGTTATTTTCAGGAAGCCAAGGTCATGTTTCATTTCTTGCTTATGAGACAAACATATTGATTAATCACTTAACCTTACAGATTATCATTCAATTACCTATCTAAGAGCATTATTCAGTAAAAACATTTACTGTAGGTTTGTGGAAGAAAGACAGGACTCACAGTCAAATTCTGCAGAGACAATAATTATTGTTCCAGTTCAAACATACTAGGAATTTCAAATGGTAACATCTTTATGTGGATGATTTACTTATTGGTGTACTAATGTGCACTGGGAGAAGCTAAAGCTACATCACTGGAAACATACCAGATGTGAGGACATCTGCTACGATTCCAAATAGAATTAAACACAAGAAATTGTACTGAGGACAGCAAATGTAAGCAATAAGCAATAATGTCCTGGGACAGAAAGGGAAGACTCTTACCTGTCACTGTAAGCTGCTGCAGCTGCTGCGGCTGGTTGGGCATACCTGTATGCCGCATAACCACCCTGTCCAAACACAGGAAGTAGAAAGCATTAGCTATAAATGTAATAAATAAGCAAGTGAAATAATCATATATGCATGAGCTAGCCTTTACAGAACAAAGAGAACACAAAAAATGAATCTGTAATAGCCAGCTACAGCTTTCTTAGTAACAGAAATGCACGGCTTCGCACATTGGGTTGCACAGTGCACTAATCAAGCACGTATACGTATCTATTCTGTGTGCAGCGATAGCCATGCTACCTGCTACATTCCTGTCTGCACAGCATCAATTCAATCAATCGAAATTGTAGCACTGGGTGCCTATCGATCAGCATTTTAAGTGGGAATCTGGTATAAACATTTAAAAGCAGTCAATGTTTGCTTACTGTGAATGGAACCAAATGAAAGATTTGGCTGAGGGTGTTGGGAGACCTTTTAATTAATGTGGCTGGCCAATACGAATCCTTTGGCACGACGCCCTGGGGAGCTGTCCTGACAGGAAATGTGCTCAACAGAAGCCAAAGCATGACAGACACTAAATATTGCTTGTGTAAGCATTAGATGACATATGACAAAGCCATTAATTGTTCCACATAAGTCCGTTATTAATAGGCATGCTGCAAGCAGCATCTAATATCATTAGCCGTGATCATTAACCACCAAATAAGATAAGCATCCAGCTGTTTTCAGCTGATAACCATGTGTTATGAACAAGTTTGTGGGCAAGCGCATTACAAATATGCCTCTTTGTAAAGACACTGAATGAATTTGCTTGTTGGGAGCCAGTATCTTTAGTCATGTAAGTGTTTATCCAAGTGTCTACTTAAATGAAACACCTCGGCTCTTCCATCTCCACTTTCCTATTGCAGTCCTGACATCTCTTCTATATATTATAGGGGTGGTGGCAAAAAGTATGTCAGACTGAGAGTAGGCTCTGATACAAGATGCAACACTAAATTATATATGCTCTCTCTCGTTTTTCAGTTTTGGATTAAAGTCAGACAGTCATGTGTTGACCAAGAGATGCACAGCAATGCAGAAACTGAAATCAGACCACTGTAAGAACCTTGTAAAGACTATGTGGTGGTTCTACTGTTCTTTAGCACCCCATTCAGGTTCTCTGCTTACATTTAGCTATTATGTAAATGTTAAAGCAACTGTGTATATCTACAGTTATAGATCTGCCCATAACATAACATGCAGGAAAGGGCATCATTACTCTGTCTTGGCTCCTTTTCCTTTCTTTAAATCTGAAAGTTGAATTTCTTCCCGTTTTCCCTCTAGTGACATAATCCTGGGAAAGGAGGCATGTTTTCTCACTCTCTCTGATCACCTGACTGTCTAATGCCTTCTGACATCCTGTCAAAAATAATTGTGCTTGGGCATAGGCCTGGCATTGAATGGGAGAATTTTTGGCTACAATTTTATATGAACTGAGAGGAGTTGATAAGAATGTGCTTCACAAAACAAAACAAAAATACTCAAGCAGCCAGCTTATCTAACATAATATGGACCTCCTCACAGTAAAATCAATCAACTCTGGCAGCTGAAGAAATACAGATGAGTCAGAAGCCAAGAAACGGGGGGGAAGGGGTGGGGGGTGTTTGGTTTAGGGGAGAGCATGTCTAACAAAATTTTATTTTGTGTTGTTTCAGTGTGTCACCATGGGAAGGAAGCACATGTATAGGAGACCTTGACAAGGCTCTCAGTGACCATGAAAGGGTTCTCCTAGTGGATTTGTGCAGGCCACCTCTGTTAACCCTAGCCTTATGAAAGATTCAGCAGCAGCTGTTCAGCCAGAGCAGAAAGATAAGACGCAGTAGCAATACTGGAGAGCGTTGCTCATGGACGGTATAATCCTCCATCAGGCCACTGCAGGGCATGCAAGGGTGTCATCCTAATGACCCTGGAAGTGTCATGACATGGAGACACTACTACAGAAACCTGTACAAGTGCTGTTTTCTTTCTGTCTGTTTACAGATTTGGAGCAAAGAGTAACAACAAAAAAGGCAGAGGAAAGGCACTCACATAGATCTCAGCACCATAGAAGCCATCTTGGTAAACCACACTATGGAAAAAAAACAAACAAAATAAAAACAAGAAAGCTGGAAACATCCAGGGCAAAACAAACAATATTGACTGTCACCATAGGGTATTTTTTATGTTTATGTAAACTGATATGCGAGGGATTTTATGATATGATATGAGGTACAAATTAATTTACCTGTAAATAAATGGGCAATTTATATAAGTTAACATAATTTTTTGTAGACTTTGGAATGATGTAGAATTGTTGGATTGTGCAGAACCCAAATGTAAGATAGTGGAACTCACGCTCCATAAGCAGGAATGGGAGGAGGTGGAGGCGCAGCACGGAACGTGTTGTAGACTGCACGACCTCGGCCCCTCAGATGGGCACCTCTATATGCCACTGTTGCCCCTGTAGTTGGGTATGGGAAACCTGTGACTAGAGAAGAGAAGAGAAGAAAAGAGAAGAAAATAAAATAGAATTTTCTCAAATGACCCATGGACCTGTGCAAACCAATAGCTTAGACTGAGTGATATTTACTTAGACATTCATCCATTCATTTTCTGAACCGCTTAATCCTAATTAGCGTTGCGGGGATGCTGGTGCCCATCTCAGCCGACTCTGGGCGAGGGCAGAGTACACCCTGGACAGCTCGCCAGGCCTTTACTTATACAGGCCTTTACTTATACATTTTTTTGAGAGACATTAATAGAAATTCTTATTGGTTGAATTGCATAAATCATTTAAACATGAATATACATTTTTAGTAAGTTTATGAATATAAAACATAGGCTGAATCAGAGCCTACAGAGCTTCAAAAACAATATTCTGATTTATCAAGGATGTCAGGATTTAGGTAAAGCTAATGCTGATATTAAAGGCGGCATGGTGGCGCAGTGGTATGTAGGTATGTACACGTGGTATGTATGTGTATGTATGCATGTACACGTATACACATATGTACACCCGGAACAGCTTGCCAGGCCATCGCAGGGCCAACACCCATACAACTATTCACACTCACACCTAGGCCTACTGTGCATGTTTTTTGGACTGTGGGAGAAAACCGGAGTACCTAGTGGAAACTCATGCAAGCACAGTGAGAACATGCGCACACACACACACACACACACACAAACATATATATATATGCTACACTTCCACTAGGATTACCTTCTAAAAAAATAAAAGTGGTGTGTGTTTTTTTACTGCTGTGTGTAATGTAGCCATTTTGCTTCCAAACCAAATGCTGAATTTAAAATTATTTTATAGCTACACTAATATACTCAGTCCCAGTTTTCCTTTACTGTTAAGTTTTTCTGAATAAACACCTGGATTGTTCTTCTACCTTAAGCGTGTTCTCAGAATCCACACTGCAGTCCAAATGCTTGGCTGTATCCCTAGGCAGATGTGTACCAAATACGTCATTTTGTTAATGACTGCTAATCATGACTGGTTCTTGAATTAAAAAGGAGAGAATTCAGTGAGGCAGAGAATAATGTTCAGCTACAGGGTGGTGTTTAGTGCCCCTTTGTCTGATGCGGAAGAAAGACAGATGGCAGAAGGTAAGGAGTTTGCTCTTTCGTTTTGATATAGAGTGAAGCTGTTGACATTTTAATTTGTCCTTTCTAAGCTATGGATGCCAGTGTTAATATGCCAAACAGCAGTGGTTTGTGATATATGCCAGGCCATGGTCAATTTATCCTGAATTTCTCTTCATACGCACTGCTCTTATTTTTTCCCTTTGATTTTCTGTGTGCATTGTGTGCTATGATGTACACAAATGTAATCTCATAATGAGCTATGGGTCTGCATGCTGCACTGATTCAATAATGTGCCATAAATCACTGCAGCCAGTTATGACACCCCATAAAGCCCATGAAGCACAAAACTATATGTGTGCATAAATTGACTAATACCTCATATGTTGCAGTTATTTTGACCGGCAGCATGATTAAAAAGAAGACCAAACAATGCCCTAAGCAAAGAGAGTAACAGAACATAACACGTAAACCTTCACCTAAACTGTATTTATACAGCTGGATATACGAGGAAATAATCAAAGAACACAATAACTAATGGCAAGAGTAACACAGAAGATTTGTCTAAATATAAAATGTCACACTCCACCTGAAAAGCTTCCCTTGCATTTTGGTGCGATGGCGTACTCCATTCCTTCACTGACCATTGGCCTGCCCTCTCTGGGTCTTTAATTTAAAATTGATTTCAATAATTCCTTCACTGTGTTTTGAATAATCACTGAACCCACAATTTCAAAACTTCATGAAAATAATATAAATGTATCTGTTTCTGATTAAAGCTCCAAATACCCATAAACTGTATGTTTCATATTTAAGCACATAATAGGAACGACTCAGGCATGTCAGTTTGCATTATTATTTGTTATAAAATACCGCTTATTATTTTGTTGATTTCTGCCTACAATATTTACCTTCACCAAAGAGGTTATGTTTTACTGTCAGTTTGTGTGTTTGTGTGTTGTTTGTTTGTGTGTTTGTTAGCAAGACTATGCAAAATGTTATGTGTGGATTTTGATGAGACTTGGCGGGACTTTATAGAAGAAAGACTCCCTTAAATTTTGAAAATGCTCCAGATTATATTCTGGATACAGGATTTTTTTTAAAGGATGTTTTTTTTTTTTGCTGGGCTTGGTGGAGGTTTGCGCCCTCCAAGTACTCTTGTTTTGAATATGGGTTGTTTCTATTTCGCAAAATATAAATAAACCAGTATCTTAAATTTACCACCACAAGTAAATAAGGATGAATGATGGAATGCTATAAATGTATCATATAACAGTACACATTAGTGATAATTGTTTGTCTGACTGCTCTCTTCTGGCTACATACAAGTA
>JAOUQZ010000051.1:11200546-11210546 GCA_028564935.1 Neosilurus hyrtlii
TGTGTGTGTGTGTGTGTGTGTGTGTGTGTGTGTGTGTGTGTGTGTGTGTGTGTGTGTGTGTGTGTGAGAGTCTTTATTGGCTGTGAGGATGGGGTTTTGTCAACAAATTTAGAACATGGCTCTAATCTTTACAGACTCTGCATGTGCTGGGAAAGAATAGCTAGATTACTAGTGAAAGTGCCAATTTCTGTTCATCTTGGCCTGTTACAGGTCCGAGCCTCTATCTGGTCTACTTGCTCCTTCAAGCTTGTTTCCCGCAGCCTAATTTAAATTTCAGTGCGAAATACAAACAATTGCTACTTGACACAAATACATCCCATTTGTTCAAATTAAGGCATCTTTCCCTGCCAGAAACAACATCAAACATGTCGATTTGGATCTCATTGTAAAGTCATTCACAAACAAAGCTGTCACGCTTAACAAAATCTGTGGTTGCTAATGGTTTAAATCCACCCTAACGGGGTTACCAAGCAGTGAAATATTTCCCTAGTGAAGGCTCTCCCACACACCTCAGGTGAGTGCCCCCACTATAGACCCATCACGGTGAGCTTCACCATCCACAATCACCAAACTACAGACAGATTTCATGACCACACAGGTGAAATCAGGCTCACTGAGGACTTACTGTGGGTGGTTCTCATATTGTAAGCCTTGGCAACTCCAGTCAAGCCATTTGAGGTAAACTACCATATATATTCACAATGAAAGGTGTAAGATACAGTACATAAAAAACAAGTCATCAGGGTATAAACCAATCTTTAATATTCTAAACCCCCAAAGCTACTAAAGTAAGAAATAAGGAATAAGTAGGCATCATTATAAAGCCATTATACAAACCTTTTAGTAACGTGCAGAAACCATATGGTTCCAATCATCTTATAAGGCTCTATAGATTGCAGGAAAAGTACAGACTGACTGCGGGTGGCTAACTGTTGGATTGAGTACTGAAACATCTGGATGTCCACCAGGAATAACTTGCTTTCATCTAGGCGCTGGAATATCAGTTGGTTAATTGGGCTTAATATGGAATTAGATGCAACAGTAAGCTTTTCTCATAATTGTCATGATAGAACTTCAAAGTGCAGTTGGTGGCCGTCTTCACTGCCTGAGTAGTTATAGTTTAATGAAAGCTCCTCAGGCGCTAGATGCTTGGAGTCACAAAAAACACACAATCACTGGAGTGAGGAATCTGACATTTCAATCACGTTCCACCAGCTCCTGTGTTGAATCGCCAAGGTGGTGCTTTAAACTCCATTTTATTCTCCAACATTAGGCCCACATATCCATTGGTGTAATTGCCTTGGAAGTCTTTTTCTAATTATAAAATTAGGTCCAAATAAGGTTGGGTAATGAAGCCTGTTTAATTTTCATTCTTTGTTTGACTATGTCCCATGCCAATGTACTCATGTGAAAATAGAGTCATCAAATTAGGGGTTTGAGAATCTAAATTGAAATTTCATTCCTCTTGGATGAAAAGATAAAAAAAGCTATCTCCCTACTAAAGCACATGATTAAACCTTAAGATGAGAAAAAAAATTATTTCTGTATGTTTATTGATAGATTATGCTGCTGGATGCCAAACTGTTGCTTCTATCAGAATGGCTTACACTGAGATGAACATCTACAGAAAAAAAAAAAAAATCCTGATAAGAAGATTGGATGCGGACTAAAAGTGATTAGAAATACTGAATCACTGCTATTAAATGCAGGACTAGATGAGGAAGTGGTAATACACTTCATTGTTTTGCTATCCTTGTGGTCTTAAGTAATAAATATTCTTAATAATGATATGGAACCAATTTTGAAACAGCAGTGGGATACCTTTGCTAAAAAAACAAAAACAAAAACAAACAAACCAAAGAAACAAATAAACAAAAAAAAAAAAACAGACCACTGAGTTTGAACAGACTTTTTACTGAAGAACAGGGTTAGTTTATGGTATTTTTTTTAGGAACTTTAAAAACAGCAGTACAGCAGTACAGTAGCCCTGTGCTACTGATATTACTCTCCACTGGTCTGTCCAAAACTCCTCCACGCTCCCAGTTTGTGTGTTCATGTAGAATTCTAGAGTGATGCACCATGCCTATCTATGTCATCCATTCCCACTAGTCTATCGATGACATGCAATAATTGTGCCCTTGGGTCCTTGCAAGATTTCACAGCAAGTGTTGCAACAGCTCTTACACACACAGGAGCTGTCAGCAAACAAGCAGCTAATGAGAATCCAACTCCTACTTTTTAAGTACACTGAAAAGTCTCCACTAGAGAGGACCCTGCTCCACACATCAATACTGGGCATAGTAGGAGAGAAGAGAAGTAAAGAAGAACATTGCTATAAGAGAGAACAAAGAGGGAACAGATGTTCTCCAATCTCAGCACTGACTGTGAATCCACAGTGCTTCATCAGATTAAATATGCTACTGTCAGTTATAGTTTGCCTTAAATAAACACTAGATCCAACTCTTAACAAGCTAAGACTAACAGTAAAATGCTTTTTTTGTCTCCTTCTAGTCATGTTTGTAGTTTCCAGTAACAAGCTGCCAGTGCACAGCATTAAGTTGCTTTTGCTCACTGAATGCTACTAATTTAATGTCAAACTATATTTTTCTCTATTTTACAGAGACATAAATGGGTATCAAACGTACTTATTCAAAGAGTGATATAAAACTATGAATCCTGCATGGATGTGTACTCATACATAAATTGACTGGTGTAGATGCTACAGTAGCACATTCTATGGTATCCTAGTGCCTACTGTGTGCTACATGGCAGGGGTATTCAACCCTTTCCACAATTAGCCACTGTGGGTGGCTATTAGGGTCACGGGGAAGCTGGCGCCGATATCAGCCAACACCAGGCAAAGTTGGGATACACCCTGGACAGCTCACCAGACAATCACAGGACCAACATTCACACAATCCAATTAGCCTAATGTGTATGTTTTTTGACTGAGGGAGGAAACCAGAGTACCATGAGGAAGAAGATGCAAACTCCACACAGAAATGTGTACTTGAACCCATGACCTCCTTGCTGTGAGACGGATGTGCTAACCACCACGCCACAGTGCCACCCTGTAGGAGATTTGCCTTGATGATACGTTTGGGATAATTCCTGTAAGACCTCCCATTATTTTATATTCCATTTATCGGCTATAGTCGTTGTTTTTTTTTCAATATTAATACAAGGACACACTAAATCACTGATGTGAAGAACAACAGAGAGCTGAGCCGAAGTACAGAGGTCCGGGGGGGAATCTTGGGGTGGCTGACCTGAATATCTTTTGCATTACATTACATTACATTAATTGAAGTTTATCCTTGTCTAAACGTCGAAGATGCTCTGTCTTTACTGGCAGTGTTGTATTGACAGCCAAATAATAAGAACGAACAGTGCTATTAAATATTTCTTTATATAGATGATGGACAGCTCTGCCACTGCAGTATAATGTGAGTAACTATCCTAGCTGCAGGCATTTGTTTAATGAGTGTAGTAAATCGTTGGTGTTTTCTCAGATGACAAAAATGTGCATTATATTCAGAAGTGATCTATGTTTCATATACTATCTGTAAGTAGCTCAGTGAGTGCTTTTAGTATTGGGCTGCTCAGAGTAAACACTGCCTGCTTCAGTACTGCTGGAGAACTAATGCTGTGTTCATTCATGTGACATTTATTCCAGGTTTTGTACACACAGTCTCTCGTTCCTCAGATCTTACTGGCGTGGACTTAAATCTTCCCTTTCAACAAATTAAGAATTTATTCTGGTTAACTTTACAAAAACACTACAATACTACAAGATACAAAAGTATGAAATTTTCTAATTATTACTGAATTGCAAAGAACACTTGATGGTCTTTGAATTTCATAAAAACGTACCACAGGTGTATATTCGAAGAGAGATACTCACGCCGAACATTTGCCGGAGGTCCGGGTCACGGAAGCGGAATGGAATGTTGGAGACGTGTAACCGCTTGGGCTGCTGCTTCTCTGAAGAGTCTGAGAGCTGGAGCTGCTGGGAGCCGTCTGTCTGTGCCACATCATCTGCCTGCTGCAGAGACACAACCATCTTAGTTATATAGACCTGGATGAGAAAAAGTGTTCAGACAACTGTCCCTCAGCTTTCCTTTTTCCAGGCCAAGTGAAAGAGGAAAGAGCAGAAGGTAAGAAGGCACATGAGTGGAGAGAGAAAGTGAGAGAAAACAAGGAGCACCGGTGGCACTTTACAAATTCCCTCTGCCCAGCCAACATTTGTATGTGGCACTGAAGATTAAGGAAGCTGTCAGGAAATGTGGATACAGATTTAAAAGAAAATACCTCTGACATGTTGAGACCAGAGGATTCATTTGCTGAGTGTCAGCCTATGAAGACCTGAGGGGAAGAGAGAGCAAGGGAAGGGGGTGGAGGGGTGAGGGTGCTGGTGGGAGTCATCAGACTCAAAGTTGGTATGCGTATCTGTCCATCATAGAGAAAAAAATTGTCATGATTGTGCTCTAGGACGGACGTCTGAGTGCGACACACATCCATCTCATTTCTCACCTGCCCAGTTCCAGGACTCTATCGCTTTCTCCTTCCCTCCCTCTCTCTAGGTAGATATTGAGCAAATGTCACAGTATGTATCACAGCATGTATGCATGTATAAATGTGTCATCTGGGGCTTTTGTTGTCTGATGTGGAATCCATTATTCCACTGGATTTTGTTTGTGCTGCACTTTCACAGAGTCATTTGGTACATATTAATGTATGACCTGAAGACCCTAAGTGAGTCTCAGGCAACAGTGGCTATAACACATTAAGAAAAAAAAGCACAGACTGTAAAACCGCCGTTTTGATTTCAAATTAACCAAAGGTAAAGCACTATCTTAGTCAACACCTTGGAGACGCAGTCATAACTGTCACAGAGCAAATTGATGAGCAAGCTACAGTAAGCACAATTTAGCATCTGACAGATGAAAGCAGCCTATGAAGGCACTGATCTTCTGAATGGTCATTAATTTCAGACTTATCTTGTTTTGGGCCTGTTGTGTGCAGACATGCTCAGTGGAGGAAAAAGCATGTTGAGGAGGGAAGACAAGCAGCAGCCCTTCATGTACATAATGAATTACAATAACATGGGGAGAGCAGATGAAAAGATGATGTCAGCTAAACGTCCCTAGGATTAGCAAGATCAATGAGAGAGAAGTGCTGAAGGCAGCTACATTGGGCTTGGCCATGGTCGGAAAGATGCATGGTTCTTCAGAAAGAGAGAGCGAGAGAGCCACACACACAGAGAGAGAGAGAGAGAGAGAGAGAGAGAAAATTAAATGAGTAGGGTTCGTGGAGAGGGGGCAAAGGGAAGGGTAATGTTATTATAAAACATTCAAAAGGAAATATAGGGAGTGAAAGTAAGAAAAATCCAGTGGGAAATATAATCGTATAAAATATTTATATGAAGTAATAGATTAGCACATATGTAGACACTGAGAGCAGGAACAAACAGAACTTGTGTGCATGGGTGGCAGCAAGTCTCATACTACATACAGAACTCCAGGGTCAGGTAAATTATACTGAGATGCCACCGGGACTCAACACATGCAATGACATCTAAAGCAGAGATCAGTCAGCTGACTTGGTACTACATGAACTAAGGGTCGCAGTGGGGAGTCAGAGCCTATGTGTAACACACTGAGAGACCTCATACTGGGACTACTGGGGTAGTGCACAGATGAGCTTATCTTTGATAGAAAAAAAGAAGTGGCATTGAGTAATACCCTGTTGATGTTCTTATATGATGTGTTTCCAAACATTAAGACAACAGTAATTTAAAAATATTAATATGATCTGCCTTTACATTTACAACATTTGGCAGATATATTAATTTTAGAGGAACATAATGGTTTGGTACATATGAAAACATATCATTTTAGTAAGGCAGATTTTAAAATTTTGATATGGCAGTGTCTGGAGAAGCTAAATTCCAAATAAAAGTGTTTGCTTAAATCTCCATAAATAAAAACCTAACAAAACAATACATGCTCTTTCTTGCTTTTTCTTTAAAAGAAGTATCTACTTGAAGTCAGGTGAGAATAGTCATAGGACAGATATATGGCTATTCATACCCAAATTACCTGCTTAGATATTTTCAACTGGTTAGGGTTTGGGTGTAAATCGCATTTGATCCTGGGTACAAACAGCCCATGCCTTATTTAAATGAAGAACACCTTAATTGGGGGCAGTGGTGGCTCATTGGTTTGGGGTGATTTACTGATCTGAAGGTTAGGGGTTCAAGCCCCAGTACCACCAAGCTTCCACTGCTGGGCCCTTAAGCAGGGACCTTAAGTATGAAGATGTATGAAGATGTTTAAAATGTTAGTAGCTCTGGATAAGGGAATCTGCCAAATGCCATAAATGTAAATGTTAATGTAAATAACCTTAATGTACTTGTTAAATCATTTCTGACAAAGATTTTCAGTCTATATTTCAGAATACACACACACACACACACACACACACACACACACACACACACACACACACACACACACACAGGAAGAGAACGATGCATGTTATTTGAGTCACAAGATATCTAATGAAGATGTAATGCAATATCCATCACCATCTTTTTTTCCTCTACGATTTGGATTAGGGAAAAATGAGCTGAGAACATAATTCTAACTGAAATGTAAAAGAATTGGAGCTGCAAGGCATTTCTTTCTTTCACTCATTACCAAGAAAAAAAGGTGAAAAACGACAGTACAATAATGTCTGAAATGAAATTTTAAAGTTTAACTCGCAAAAAGAAATTATTATTATTACTGCTGACACACTGTGTGTCTTTACTGCAGGATCTGCAGCTCTCATGTTACAGTAATTATTCAATCATTCTGTAATGCACATCATTCTCCCGGTTCAAATCAAACATTTTTCCTATTAAATGTATCACTAATGTATCATGTGACATTAAACAAACCAAAAAAGTAACATTATCAAAAAAAAAAAGTTTATAAAACCTTTTTATTAGGACATTTAGGACACTTAATGGTGCTTTAGTTATCTCCCTGGAGGAACACTTGAAGGTTCTGCATACAACGTTACAACAGTGCGGTTTTGTAACAAAACAAACTATATGTACAACCCTTATTAGGAAGCTAAAAAAGCCTAAATTATCCAATATACCATAATAAATACTTGAAAAACTCCCCCCCTCCCCAAGAGTGTACAGTAAGAGTTTGAAGCTGCCTCAGCCTGCATTAATGCCAAAACGTCGATTACATTAATACAACAATCACTCAGGGACTGCAGCTTTACCATCAATTTAAGCATTAGCCATAACAAGGATCTCAGCTGCAGCACAAAAGAAATTTACTCTCCTTTGGGGTGAAGATGGGGGTAGCGGGTAAATTCAGTATGCTTTGAGAACAGAAGGAAACACTTTCTAAAATCTCCTTCCAGTTCATTCACCTCCATTCACAGACCTGCATAGAGGTCTTCATGGTCAGAAAGCTGCTACCCTGTCTGACCTTCCAGGTGCTTTCTCTCTCCCTGTCTCTTTGGAATAAACCTGGGCTGGACTCCAACTTGAGAATCCAGCATGGCTGATTGAGGTTCTGCAGGTTAAACACATCACACACTCAACAGAGAATCACACAGCCTTGGCCAGACAGTCACTGCTGCTCCACTGCACTCGCCGCAGCCAAAACTAACCTGGAAATATATGACACTCTGAAAGGATGTGAAATTCATGGTAATGATTGGACTGTCAAAAGCAGGTGATGTTGAAATGTTAAAAATGTACATTCATAACCTTTGCAGACAGCATGCATTCAAAAGTTCATGCAGGGCTGTTTACTTTTCCTGTAGTGTGAAAATGTCAGCTTCTTCCAGCAAATCAACAAATCCTAATGCAATTCAGTTCAGATTCAGCACTAATGGTTCACATTTAGAGGAAAGATTCTGGAGTGGTGTAAGGATTAATATGTTTTTCTGGTCAATGGTAAAAGTGATGCTTTCAGAAATGTGTTTAACATACAGTTTGAATGGGATTTTATGTTCATAACACATTTTTTGGGCTCTGAGATCTTGATTAGTACTGGACATTTCCTTAATCTTGTATCAGGTTTTTAGAAAACATTGTCGGTCTCAAATCATGGGGTTTTGCGGATTTTATTCACGTTGAATGTGCAATCCCCTATAGTTTATAAATCAGTTTCAGCTTGTACATTGTAATGTGGATGTTATCACATCTGCACAATTTATTAAATAATAAACTGTGTGTGTTTGGAAAAGTTATTTCCTTGATTACATGTCTGCATTAACACTTCTAAACCATCTGAGAAAAACATGTCTCAAGCCCATAATGTGGTTTGAATCATAATATATACTGCTGTGATCAAGGCTAAAGATGGTCCAACAAAATATGAGAATGTGTGATTTTATTTATTTTTTTGTTGTTATGTGGATAATCTCTGTTTTTGTAATAATGACAGAATGCAAGAAACAAATTCCCAGACAATGGCTAAACCTTGGATGCCAGTCCAGAAGTGTTCAGTAAAACTGTACTACTGTATTATGCTTAGGTTGCATTTTTATTTAATGGATCATTCACAGAGACTGTCAATTAATCGGACTGGCTCATGAGTTTATCTTCTCAAACCAAGCATGTCCCTAGTCTTTGCTGGCTATCTATAACAGGAACCATTGTTTACCACCAGTGTGGCATTATCCATCATTGGTACTCTGCATCGATACTGGGCTAGTAAAGATAAAGCACATAGAACAACTGTAAACTTCCAGCCTGTACCCCTGCCCCTTAAGGACAGTGTCTGTGGTGGATATCCGAACTCCAGCTCCACAATGAAAACGTAAGCATGGCTAGGCAGATCGATGGGCCAAAAGGAGGTGCAATTAGCCCTTAGTGCCCCTGTTCCCTGAGCTGCAGCTTCACTTGAGGGCCCTCTTTCACCATTAATCATATATGTGCCATCGGTCATTCACATGCTCTAGCTGCAGCTGCTCCAACAGGACTCGTGCTATCCATCATGTCTAACAGGTGAGTGTTGCACCATTGCAGGCTCTCCTATTACAGAGCAGCTGAGCGTGGCCTCACAGAGCTTCCAATGCCTTTCTCAGCCCAGTGGAGCTCTGTGCGATGGAGCTTTTGATTTGTTCATGTTATGGAAACATGCACTAAATGAAGTGTGAGGAAGCGTGTGAGTTCGAATGTGGGCACAGTCTTTCTAGAATATCTTCTTTTGTTATGTGATTGCAGTGTTTAATATGCAAATTGCACTGTATTTTATATATTTTTTATTTGATTTTGCTATACTGTATTAAGGGTTAGGTGCCTTGCTCAAGGGCACTTCAGACAAGGTGGATAAAGGGAAGGGGCAGCTCACTCGCCTACCGCCACTCATTTGTCCTGCTGGTTCGGGAATTGAACCAGCGACCTTTCTGTCCCAAAGTCGCTTTGCTAACCATTAGGCTATGGCTGCCCCCCAAGAGTAAACTATGCTATTTCTGCCCTAATACTTGACTACGCCTTTCCTCAGCTCAATAACATCATGAATCCTGTCAGGTAAGGATGCCACCAGCGTCTTGCGACAGTTCCTGTCAATTTTAACCCACTCTTCCACTGGCTGGATGTGCAACTCAACCAAAGTTGGTGGGTGACTATTTTGGAGTTTCGCCTCCGGTTCTAAATAATCCATAAATAAAGAAGTTTTCTATGGGATTGAGCTCTGGTAATTTTTGCAGGACGGCATTTCTCAATGTTCCATCATTCCTATCGAACATGTCACACACAGATCTGGTTCGATACACCCTATAGTCGTGAAATATACTCCGTATGGGAGTGTCAAACTTGAGTGAAAATGAAGCACACATGTCAACCTCAGTCTTTAGCAAAATATAACAAATCAGGTCTTCATGCTCGAAATTATATCATTCAAGGTATATAACCTGATGACATTGTGCATTAAGCTTCTGGCATTTGCTGATGTAACTTTTTTTCCTCTTTTAGATAAGGAGG
>JAOUQZ010000051.1:11211711-11224795 GCA_028564935.1 Neosilurus hyrtlii
TGTTTGTTTCCCCCCCCCCCCATTTTTCCCCCCTAATTTAGTCATTTCCAATTCCCACCCACCAGCTTTTGCCTTCCCTATCACACAACCACCACCGATCAGGGAGGGGCGCGAGCAAGCACACGCCCCCTCCGTGACATGCGATGCTACCCGCCTCTTTTCGAACTGCTGCGCATGCGTATTTGGGGCAGCCTAATCCACTCGGAGGGAAGGCACTATCCGCTCCCTCGTATGGATGAGCTCACAGATGCCCATGACCCATGATCGCTATGAGTGATAGGGAAGTAAGCATATGCCATCCCTCCATCCCTTGAGTGCTCGGCCAATTAGCTCCCATGGACTCCCGGTCACGGATGGCTGTGGCATCAACCCGGGTTCAAACTTGCGATCTCTGGGTTGATAGTCGTGAATCTTGTCGATACGCCACTTGGGAGCGAGAGCTTATTGTTATTATTTTTTGAAGAATGTTAGCTCATAATGACCTTGATTGTACTCAGAAAGGTTGGGACGAGGCAACAAAAGGCTGGAAAAGTAAGTGGTACTAAAAGAAACCGCTTGAGAACCAACTAATTTGTTTAAATGCCAACAGGTCAGTATAAAAAAAAATTAACAAAAAAAAATTATCAAGAAGTTCACCAACCTGCAAAAAACTGTGTCTACAAGCTGTGGAATGATTTCAGACAATGCTCTTTGTGAACACTTTAAACATCTTATCATCTACAGTACATAATACAATCACATGTTCCTGAGAACCAGAATCAGGAGAAATCTCCAAAAAACAGCACTGCATAAAACAGGCATAATTCTGTCTGGGCATGGACTCAGAAACACTTCTAGAAATCATTGTCTGGAATTGGGGCTGCATTTTATATAAAACCACAAACAGTTTCTTTTTTATGGGCCAGCTGTCCCTAAGGTCTCACTTGGGATCACTACAGTGTTTCCTACATAGTGTTGACTTTAATACATCCTGAAAAAGAAAAATAGTGAGATGCCACCTATTATCTCTAGTTCCATAAAACCTGAGAGTTTAGGAAGTCACAGCAGACCTTTGGTGTCCAATCCTTTATAGCTCACTGCAAAAATTTTCACTTCCGTAAGAAAAAAAAATTGACTACTGATTTTTTTTTTTTTTTTTTAAATGAGATATATATATTACCCAGAAAGGACACTCCAATCTTTACACTAAGTTCCTGAAATCAGTACCTGGGCAGACCTCTTTCAAAGAAAAAAAAAAAAAGAAGAAGAAGAAGAAAGATGAGCCATGTGACTAATGGGAAATGTAGTTAAAATAGCATTGCTGACTTGACAGATATACCATATACCACTGTATGGTGCTAAATATTAAATATTTTACCTACTTCATGGAAGAATAACACCGTTCCTCTGCAGTGTGTGTGTGTGTGTGTGTGTGTGTGAGAGAGAGAGAGAGAGAGAGAGAAAGAGAGAGAGAGAGAGAGAGAGAGACAGAGGGAGAATAAATGAGTTCAAGTGGCGAGGGTGTTTCTGTATAGAATTTCTATGTTCTCCCTGTGCTTGCGTGGGTTTCCTTTGAGTGCTCCAGCATCCTCTCACAGTGCAATGGCATGCATAAAGTCACCTGGCTACACTATATTGCCCCTAGGTTTGAGTGTAATTGTGAATAAATATTTATTCTAAGGTATAGGTTCCGCAGAGGGCTTGTAACCTACTCGGGTAAAAACATACATTGCAGCATAAACCAGGAAAGTGGTCCAACATACCCAAAGGTGTGAAATGAGAAAATAAATAATTAAAAATAGTAAAATTCTAATGCGGCATGCTGGTGCAGTGGTTAGCAAGTCCACCTCACAGCAAGAAGGCCTGGGTTCGATTCCCGCGCTCAGGAGTTTCTGTGTGGCGTTTGCATGTTCTTCCCATGTTTGCATGGGTTTCCTCCGGTTATTCTGGTTTCATTCCACAGTCCAAAAACATACACAGTAGGCTGTTCTAAATTGCCCCTAGGTGTGAGTGTGACTGGTTGTGTGTGTGTTGGCCCTGCGATGGCCTGTCAAGCTGTCCAGGGTGTACCCCGTCCTCGGCCAGTCGACTGAGATGGGCACCAGCCTTGCCTTACCCCAGGTACATGAAATTCATCATACACACCCACCTTTCTTTGAATAGAGAAGAAGCTCCTCCCTTCATAACTCCTTCCCATTCCCCAGGTCATAAACAGAGTGCAAGTGTGTGAATCTGTGTGTGTGTGTGTGTGTGTGTGTGTGTGTGTGTGTGTGTGATTGTGCGTGCATGCACGTGTGTGTGTGTGTGTATGTGTGTAGTAGGTGCAGAGCTTTAGTCCCACTCCTCTTGTTCAGTGATTTCTCTAACGTACACATTCAGTGTTATCTGCAAATCACTTTCAAAGTGCTCCGCTCAGCACTTCCACCCTTTCCGATGCCACTACAACCACATAATTGAAACTATCTGATTGGAAAGCTGCCAAGCAGGTAGATTACATCCGATTAGGGTGAAACTGGTGCTTCACTTAACGGGATTAGACTGAGATGCTTTATTTTTTGCCCCCACCCAGCCCCCTACCCCACTACAACTTTTCATGCGACAATCTCTGAAGAAGAGGCAGTCAAAACGCCTTTGTCACCAGCATGTGCATATGTGAGAAGGCGATGTGTTTTTCTAGGCTGCTGTATTAGATGCTTAGGCTGATTAGCAGTATGGGATGTTAACTTCGAATAAAGGAACTGTGGTTAACCAGATCACACAGACGAGACAAAATTCCAGAGATCAATTTCAATTTCACTGCTTGAGTATGAAAGAAACATTTTTTTTCTTGTGTGCTAGAAAGACTATTGTGTCAATTGTTTAAAATGTGTTTGCATAAGGGTGCTGCGGTGCATAGCAATAAGGTCCTGGATTCGAGGCCCTATGCTTGTGTTGGTTTCCTCCTACTGTACAAAGTCATTCAAATTAGGCTAATTGGCTGCTGCAAATTGCGAGTGTGAATAGTTGTGTGTATATGTTGGCCCTGCAATGGACTGGTGAGCCATTCAGGATGTACCTCACTTTCGCCAGTATTGGGTGAAATAGGCTCCAGCCTCCCCACAACTGTAGTAGGATTAAGCGGTTTGGCAAACGAGTGGGTGAGTAAATGAGTGTTTCCAGTGCCACATGGTGCTTTGCTTGTTTTATGATTTTGTATACATTTCATATACACTGCAAAATAAACAAATAAATAAATAAATGCCACACACACTAATATTTTCATGGAGTGCATTTAGTCTTGATCACAGCATGTAATCTCCATGGCATTGTTGCTCCACTTGGTCAGGTCGAGGCTCAGCAACATTAATATGGCAAGACAATGACATCAGCTGATGACCTGAATGTACTGAATGAGCAGGTTATCACATCAATGGACTTTTTCTTCCCTGATGGAATGGATATAAACTGGGGATCCAAATAGTGAAAAAGTGGTTCAGGGAGCACGAGGAATCATTTTTATTTTATTTTTTTCACATATGTATTGGCACCCCAGAGTCCTGAACCAAAACCAACTGAAATTCTTTGGGATGTGCTGGAGAAGACTTTATGGATTTTTCCCCTCATCAATTCAAGACATCAGTAATAAATAAACCAAATACTTGATGTAAATAAATGTAATGTTGCTTAAATTTGTTGAAACAAATGTTGCCCAATCAAAATAATAAAAGTCAATAGTGAATGTGAATATGAACAGAAAGAAATTAAATTCAAGTTAACTTCAACACATTCAAAAAAAATTCTAAAAAATTGGTTAGATTAGGATCCATTTTTACACTGCCCTTCTACTAAATAAAAGAAAAAAAGAGATATTTATTGTTTATTCTGAAAAAAATATATATTCCTCTCATCTTCTCTTTGACCTGTCTTCTCCAATCCTTACCCTATTCCAAGTCTTATCCCTTTCTCTCATCCACCTTATCAGGTTGTCTAAACTTTTGGAGGGACCTCTGAAATGTTCATTTTAATTCATTATTATTTGTGTAGTAAAGCGCTTTACATGAATTCACAAATTCCACTTATAAATTTTATGTACAGATTTGAATAGATCCATAATATGCAAGCCTAGGGTGAGGGTAAAGAAAAATAACCTGGGATGACATGAGGATGAAACCTTGAAGGAAACTAGAAGCAAAAAGGAACTCATCTTCAATTTGGTGACACCGGAGGTGTGCAATTATACTTAAGAAACCACTTACGACTTGATTTTGCCAGGCTTGTGTGTCCATCTGGTGTCTGCATGCATCGTGATGCTGATTGGCTGTTTGCCTTTTGGCAGGAACTTGACATGTGCTAACATGTTGGAGTGTAAATTAAAACATACTTAAGTTTTCTCAACCATTTAAAATTATTGATATGAAACTTTTCGCAAAACATAAACAGAATAATTAATTAATTTTGAATGGAAAAGAAACAAAGCCCACAGAAATCTCTGAGGCCACTTTTGATCAGTGCCTAAATCTGTATTAAATAGCTTGCTGCTACCATATGGTCAGAAAAGTATAGATGTGTAACTAGGAAATTCATCATAGTTTTAAAATGAATTCTATTTTTCAGCTTTTTACTGAAGGACACTTGGGTGCAAGGCTGTTTGTGGCAATTGCAGTCCTACAAATATTAAGGCAAATTGCACAAAGTCAAACCTTATAGTGGATAAATTGAAACTCCCCCAAAACAGGCCTTTATTAAGTCTAATAACTTTCAGGGAACTGCAACTCAGCAAGCCTAATTTGGATTCAGAATAATAAAATAATATTTGGCACAGCAGATGTAAGTGCTGATTTGACTATTGTGTGTGTGTGTGTGTGTGTGTGTGTGTGTGTGTGTGTGTGTGTGTGTGTGTGTGTGTACAATAGGTCTATGGTGAGTAAAATGAAAAGAGCAGGAAATATTTCTAGACAATAATACAGGGACAGTAGCATACAACACTTCCAAAGGTATCAGGCCGCAGAGCGACATATGGATCGACACACACACACACACACACACACACACACACACACACACACACACACACACTCTTCACTGAAAGTCTTTTATTCCATCATAAGCCTGCTATATATATTGGGGACTGTTATAGTAAGTGGTCCACTGAAATTTTCATAGAGTGGTAAACGGTTCCAAGGGGTTTGATGGTTGGAACAGTGGACTTCACGGTCATGACACAATAGATCAAACAGACAGTTAGGACTGTGTTGTCTGCTCCCGTGTGAGCATAAAAGTACTCTTCGTATTCTCTTAGGTCTTCATCTTACACATTTTCTCCTTTCATTTCTACCCTTAAAGTGGTTTATTTGTGGTTTAATACACACAGACACTACAGTAATCATTCACACTAATCCGCAATCATCCAGTAACCACTCAGACCGATGAGAGCAGAACAACACGTGTATCACCTCATTTTAGCAATAGAAAGAAAATAAGCCTCATACTTCTGCTGATAAAGACAATATTTACACTAGTTCTTTTTAACACTTGATAAAGAGATTGTATCTGAGAAGATTTTAACTTCTTGCATATTTGCTTGGAGTTAAATATCCCGAGTTAGATACACTGAATCTAATTTTGGACACGAGATGGGTTCTGAGTGGTGTAAATGAAAAGTATGCAGTGCCTCACTTGGTGATCATGAGTTTAAATCCTAACAGAGTGATAACCATCAGTGGCTTGGAGCCAGTGGGGTAACAATATCTGTGCTCTATGAGTAGGAGTGACAGTATACACTCCCTTGCCTATCAGTCACTGTGATCATAAAACATGTACGGAAGAGGGTAGTCAACACTTTTCTCCATGTGTGGCCTGTGTGCCAACATGAGCAGCAGGTTGAAAAGATGTTTGACTGGTTTCATGTGTTGGGGCAAGCATGATTTACCCTGGGTGTACACCAGGGCACCATGTCTGTGATCTAGACACATGATTGACCAGGAAAGATTTGGCTTGAAGAAGTGAGTAGTATATATTTGCACTTGTATTACATGCTGGACTAGTGTTCAACATGAATTGTGATCTCATTGTTCAGACTAAAGTTACACATATCAGATGTGTATCAGCTTTCAGTAGCCAATATCAAGTGTGCAAGCTTAAATTTAATGCAACTGTGTATTCACTGGGATTTTTGCCAGAAACACAACCATAAAAAGAATTTTGACAAATACGACAAGTCAGATTTAGGTAATTTTACCTGCAGTGTGAACATGAGCAAATGACCAACAACTTTAGTTAAATTATGGATTATGTATAAAATGGTATTGCGACGTCTGGGTATAAAGTGGCTGTTATGTTTTGATCAGGGTTAGTATGGTGAATGGTGGATGTACTTACTGGTACATTGCTGGGCACTGTGAGTGAAGACGTGCTGTTCTCAGAACCGGTTGGATCACTGTGTGTCTGTGTGGTTGTATAGATGGTGAGGGCAGCTGCATGCTCAGGCACCGGGTTTGGCCCTGTGTACTCCTGCCCGGGGTGGCCATACTCGCCAGGCAGCCCGTTCTGAGGCGGGGGTGGGGGGTATTGCGCCGGGGCATATGGCTGAGCCATGGCCTCTGGAGGGGCTGGTGCCTCCTGGTTACCCTAAAGAGAGAGAGAGAGAGAGAGAGAGAGAGAGAGAGAGAGGCAGACAGAGAGAGAGCAAGAGAGAGAGAGAGAGAGAGAGAGAGAGAGAGAGAGAGAGAGAAAGAGAGAGAGAGAGAGAGAGAGAGAGAGAGAGAGAGAGAGAGAAAGAGAGAGAGAAAGAGAGAGACAGAAAGAAAGAAAGAGAGAGACAAAAAGAAAGAAAGAGAGAGAAAAAGAGAGAGAGAGAAAGAGAGAGAGAGAGATTTACAAATTTTACTTTCAGACGTACATCGCTTCGTATTCAGTGCAACCAAAAAAAAAAAAAACAGCTTGGCAGTAGGATCAAAAGGTATCAAAGATAATAAGAGATGACAGAAGCAATCATGACTCTGTCTGTCTCAACTCTAATATCACATGATAAGAGGAAATATGGGTGCTAATTTCATGATCGTTCGGAGAGAATACCCTGCAGAACCTGCCACGACTGTAACTGACAGATTAAGCCATGAATGTGCACACTGAATATCCTCTGGCAATGAAGACACAAACCTGATCTTGATTAAAGGAACAGAAAGAAGACAGTGATGTAAATCCTCTGTGTAAATTCTACTGAGAGTTCAGTTCAGGGTGCCACAAACAACCTGTAGTCCATCTACACTCCTGTCATCCATGAATAAAACAGTGTGCCTTCCAGCACATTGTAAGCAATATGTGATGCAATTTAGCATTTTCCCCTCACCCACAGTGCTCCAAACAATGGATTTGTACATCATAGCAGATCTTGGAGCACAATACAGCATTGGCCAGTACTGGTCAACAAAGTTTATTTTTCCTCATGGAGAAGCATGACTGGAGTGATTAAATTGCTTCCCTACAAAAAAAGTTGTGTTACAGATCAATTAGTTTCATTATTATTATTATTATTATTATTATTTAATTCCTTTTCTGAAATGCTTATTCCTAATTAGGGAATTATGGACAGCTCACCAGGCCATTGCAGGGCAGAAACATGCTGATGTCAATGCATGTTTCAAACTTTTGGCAAAAATCAGCAATGGTTCCTTTACATGCCTCTCACCATAGGCAGTGAGAGACATGGCCGGCATTTGATAACTCAGTTAGCTGCACTTGGGATCAGTAATCCAGCACACCCAATATTATTATTATTATTATTATTATTATTATTGTTATTATTATTATTGTTATTATTATTATTATTATTATTATTATTACCTTTCATTTGAATTCCAGGTTTGTGGTACCCAGCCACCTTTTTTTCCACTTCACAGGCCTGCACCTCCTCATGACATTCTCATTCCCTCTCTATCACATTCTACATGCTGGAATTCAATGTGTGTCTACCCCTTTATTTAGCTTGTGCGTGATATCTCTTTCCTCATGCTGTCTGTCATTCTCTCTGTGTATCAGCATGGAAATGAGAGCACTGCCTCTTTCTTCTCCTTCATTTCTCTCCACTGGAGTGGATGTAAATGAGACATATCTCTCTCTCTCTCTCTCTCTCTCTCTCTCTTTCTCTCTCTCGGCACTCATTTGTTTTGAGTAACAGAGGTACACAATGTTTTCTCATCCATCTCTGAAAATTAGGATACATGAGCATTTCATTTCTCTCTCTTTGTCTGGCAGCTATTTTGGAAAATGTGCCTTTTTTATTTGGTCATGCCCTTGACTGTAGGAGTGAGTGTGTGTGTTGACTGATGAGGGTTAATTTCTACAGTAGAGTGCAGGTCTGTGCGTGTCTCTGTTTATGTGTTTGTTTGTCTGTGTTGACAGATGAGGGCAACTCTGTGGAGCGGAGTGCTGTTGTCAGCACAGGTGCGGTCGGGTCATCAGTACGCTCGGTGTGTGCAAGTGTATGAGTGTGTGCACACCTTGCAGGCATATAAAAAGCAGCTTGCTTAGAGGGTCTCATATCAGTGTATTAATATAATACAAATAGGTGGAGACAGGAGCTCGACCTCTGCTAAGCTGATGGCAAAGACAGGCAATAACACAGCGTATAATCGGGAACTGCTGTATCAGTTTAATAAACCAGGAGCGCTCCTAATTAATTAACCTCATTGATGAGCTTGGCTTGGAGATGCAAGGCTTCCTGAATCAACGGTAGTCACAAAGTATCGTTTGCTTAAGCAGAATAATTAAAAGGTTCGGGGGGTAAAACTATAGATCCCAAAATAGCAGCATGCTTCTTCATTACAAAATGGGTGAGATACAGCTGGAATCCTGTATAATACCTGCAAGTAACCTCATTCTCATTAAAAGGTATTGGGTAATAAAAAAAAATTAGTCATGAAGGGAAACACTGCATACATTTTTTTTGCCACCTTTTATCCAGCACCCGCTGCATTGTGAATGCCAGAGAAAATCAAGCTCTTTTTTCTGCCCTTTTGCTTGATTATTATTAACCTTTTTTTTCACTGACTAAGCAGCATTAGGCAGCAGCAGTGGGCTGCAGAAATGGCCTGCAGAAGGCTACAGTTTAATAGGAGTGGAGAGAATTGCATTAATGTAAATGTAGTGGAAACAATGAGAGGCCTGGCCATTGACATGTTGGCAAACAAATGAGACTGTCCTCTCAATTAGGGCCAATGCTCCATTATCCAAATGAAAAACGCACTCGTCCATGACTTACACATGATGGCCAGGCATTGAGAGTGACTGAAAGAGAGTGAAAGACAAAATAAAGACAGATGCAGAGTGTACGAGAGAGAGAGAGCAAGAAAACAAGGGACACTTGTCTCATGTCGTTCACTTTTGCTTCCTTTTATGATACCAGTTTTCTTGATGTGCTTTCTGCTATGTAAAACTTGCTGTCTATGTAACTTGATCCACAAACCACTGCTTTATAGAATGCTGTGTTTGTACTCCAAGTATTAGACAGAAAATGTGATTTGTAGTACATTTCAAGCCAGAATCTCAATAAATAAAAACATACAAGCATTCAAATATAAAGGAACACAGAGAGAAATATTATACATATAGAACTTAAAGGAAAAATAATATAATATCTTAGTTGTTCTTATGAATTGAGTTCTCATGAGCCTTCAGAACAGAATTCTCATCACCATGGAACAACTGGAGAAGTGAACACAGTTCTTGGAAAAAAAAGGGTTTTCCTCAGCGGACTAAAATCTCAGTCTAAAATCTCCCACCAGGTTGCGATCTGATGACTGTGAGCACCATTGGCATATGATTTACATCATTTTTATACTCATTAATTCATTCACTGAGCCCTGATGGGCTGTTAATGAGGATGAAGTCATTCTGGAAGTGACCACTCCTAACAGGATGTTCACAGGACCAGTCAGAGAAAGAGAAAAAAGAAAACGTGATTTGCAGTGACTCATTGAGCTATTAGTACAAATTTAACCAGACCACTCCAGCATTTCTATGTTCTATACAGCATAAGTGGTCAGCCCTCTGCACAGATGCAGTTCCTTTTAAATCGCAAATACATGCTGGATATTCTAAAGAAGAGAGCTCTTTCTTTCATTTTAGCAGTTTATGCTTAATAAAACTTCACTGAAGTGATGCCCGGTTATTATTATTATTTTTTCTTTTCACATTTTACAAATAAAACATTGTTATTGCTTTGGCAATATCAAAAGGCATGACACATTTTCAGCCAGGCATATTGTATTCTATATTTCAGCAGTGAGATCTTTGCTAAAATTTATATTGAAAAGAGATGAAGAGGGAGAAAAAGAAGCAGTGTATAATTCATTATCTCTTGCAGTTAAAATGTGTCTGCTTTCTGAAAGTAGAAACACCATATTTCAGTAAGCTAGATGGTTTGAATTTAACAGTGATACTGATACAGTATAAAAGTGTAGACATAAGTTGATCTGAAAAACAATAATACACAGAAGCAGGCTAGAACTGAGTTTTTGACCTAAAATATGGGCAATTGCAGCCTCAGACACAAAACAATAAAAAGTCTCATATTTGTGAAGCTTGCTGCACATGTCCCAAAATTGTGTCCCAGTAGGGGACCAGTCTGGGGTGCTGTACCAGAATTTTGACAAGACATTTTGACATGTGCAGATGTTCTATTGATTCAATGTGCATGCATGCCTTTATCTGCCTGTATGGCAAATCAACTGTACATCTATCATTCTTTATTCCTCTACTTTATTCTGTCCCTCCTTTCCATCTCTTACTCTTTTTATGTTGCCCCTCCAAAGCTGTGTCTCACTCTCTCTGTGGTGATGTCTGAAAAAGAAAAAAGTGGCCATAGCCCGAGGAAGGTATTGTAATTCACTGAAACATTGAGTGTTATTGATGCACTTCCCTGCCTCAAAGCACCGGCAGAGGACAGGGCTGTCCAGGCGGTCTGAAAAACAGCACATAAAGCAGGCAGAGAGGGCATGAGTGCGGCCCTGCCAGGGCTCTGAGGAGGGGCGGGGGTTCACAAAACCATAAAGTCTGCAGAAAATGTCTGCTGCTCAACATTACATTATTATTGCTCAGCGTGTGGACTCCATCCCATGAAATATTCAGTGAGGTAAATGGAGGCACAAGCAACATTTTCCAAAGCCAAACTAAGTGCAAGAGAGCAGCTTCCTTTGCATCAGGTGGGTGCTGAACTGCCCAATACACTGCAACATCACCCCACACTTCATTACACAGTTTTTTGTTATTATTATATTTTATTGTGTCCTTGCACCTGCAAAACATGCGATGTACTCGGTCTTTCCTAACAGCTGTGCTGTGAGCAGTAAGTTCTATTTCTGCCACGATGACCTATGATTTTCCATTTACTCTCATTCCAGTTGTTTTTGAAAAGGTTAAAAGAGAGTGACCTGCGAAAGCTAATGCCTGATTATTTCCCATTAGTGCAGTATATGGTCACTGAGAGCCTGTGTGATGTCTTAAACCCATAACTAGCACACAGATTTTGAACTCGAATGCAATGGACCTGTCCATCATATTAGCCGACAGAAAATGGCCACATTATGATGGGGGTGTGTGAAAGGATGAAAAGAAAAGCAATAAGATGGGAGGGCTGCTCTGACTTACTTGAAGAAAACTTGCCACAAGTATTTTTATGTGTAGGAAAGGTAGTGTTGTGAACCGGGGTGTTGTTCCCTTTTGCAGTGCTGAAGAGTTCAGCACCACAGACAGCTCCCATTTCTTTACACACTCAAAAGACTACCAATGCTGAATTTCTGCCTTTGTTGCCAGTCCAAAGAGCTTCCCTTTTCTCTGAACTTACTACAGTGCAGACAATACAGAGTTTAGAAATTGTATAGAACTTTCTCTATGATTTGTAGTCCATAGCACTTGTTCTTTGAAGTGACAGAGCAAACACATACATCAACAAACAATTTAAAAAAATATTACACTATGATGTGATTTGAAATGGTAGCTAAAATAAATTCTCACACTACACCATATCTCAACCTTCACCTAATAAAGCGAGACTGAGAGGCTATCAACCCCAGAGCTCCCTTGGCTAAATAAAACACATCATGGAGCTGAAGGAAGGAGAAAAAAAAATCTCCTGCCTAGAGGTTTTATTTCTGATAAACTTAAATCAGCAACTGATATTTAATACAGCTCTCCACTGCTTCAGTTTTAATTCACTTACTGCCCTTTCCATATAGTTGTGCAGGTCCGACATCTGACAGTTTATAAACTTGATAGAGAGGCAGCCATAGGGGGAGAGAGAGAGAGAGAGAGAGAGAGAGAGAGAGAGAGAGAGAGAGAGTGTTGTATGAGGGAAAAAGAAGGAAGAATCTCGATCATGGTGACTGAGGTGATGCCACAGTAAAAACATCCCCAGATCCTTGTCGACAAATTGTGCTAGTAAATGATTTCTCTGATGAGCTAAATCGTATTATCTGCCCCTCCCTTCTCTCCACCACCTCTTGGCTGAACTGGTGCCAAGCGGCCAAGTGATCACACAGTAAATTAGTTTATTTCCCCTAAGAAAGAGATGGAGCGAGTGAGTTGGAACAGACAACTTCGCTCCTCATCTTAACAGTTAACCCCTGATACATAACATGCAGCAGCAACAGCCATTTTGTGCAAAGCACCTGGGGAACTACTGAAACTGTTGTGCTTATTTCTAAACCTAAAACATGTTTTGAGCAGAAGCAGTACAATGTTCTTTAGCTGGAACACCAGAGGAAACCTAAGTGAACTCCTGAGCAGGGAGAAGAGAGTATGCACAGCATGGTGCCTTAAGTTTGAGATGCTTCCAGAGTGAGTTTGACAGGCGTGTAAGTGACTGTCAGAGTGCCAGCGGTGATAGAAAGCCTGCTCCATGCACTACGACATTAACTTGACCATATCAGTGGCTTAACATTCACCTCTGAGCCATCTACAGTCAGCTTCACATGCACATGCTATTAAGCTGGCAGTGTTGTATTTGACAGCTATTGGTGGGGAAAACAAATTACATCCAGTGAGTGGGTGTGTATATATATATATATATATATATTGTATGTGGGAAAAAATAACAGTACTACAATTTTATCCCGACAAGCCTGTTTCG
>JAOUQZ010000051.1:11275286-11296636 GCA_028564935.1 Neosilurus hyrtlii
TGTGTGTGTGTGTGTGTGTGTGTGTGTGTGTGTGAGAGAGAGAGAGAGAGAGAGAGAGAGAGAGAGAGAGAGATTATGCAGCATTTCTCTGCTACATGTAAGACTTGAGCCACTGGAAGAAATTCCAATATATTTACAATAGTGGGAATTGTTTAACAATCCTGGGCATGAGTAAAGATTTCTTTCCTCCAGGGATCGAGAAATGCTTGCACAAGCAAATTTACTGCTCTGTATTGACTCAGGCTCTGAAAAGCAGCCGCTACTGCAATAAAGTTTGGTTGCTGAAAATCCTATACAACAAAATCTTGTGATAAATGCAAATGGGGGTCATGCCTATAAATGAATGAATGAATAAATAAATCGGAAAGAACATTCCCATGGAAGAATTAATTGAGCACTTCTGAGACGTTATATCAATTGCTTGCTCTTTTTTCTTTAAAGCACTCTATATAACCAAGATGATACAGGAATCTATTCAATACTGTCCACCATGCTGTCTTTCACTTCTTTCAGCTATATTTTAATGTCTAAAAAATGAGCAGGAACTTCTGTGCATGCATTTGTGGAAACACACCCACACTAACAAAGAACCAATTGAAGACTGAGCAAGAAAGGAAGGCAGAAAAAAGAGCTGGATGCTGGAATGAGCTAAAACTTTCCCCTTTAACTGAAACAAAAGCTCAGTCTGGCGCTCCCGATAATCCCTTATCCAGTAAAGACAAGCAGGAATGCAGCTCCAGAGCACTGAGCAGCAATTACACACATAGATGCGCAAAATACACACAGTATATAACACTTTTATACCAACACTCACACACACACACACACACACACACACACACACACACACGCAACAAATAACTAGTCACATTAGAGAGAGAAAATCAAATGTAAGATATGACACCTATATATATGTGTATATATATATATATATATATATATATATATATATATATATATCACATCACAGTACAATATTAGTAAAAAAGTAAAAAGCCCCAAATACGATGAAGCCATATTGTTGCCAATGGAAATCTCAAAATGCATCAGGACCATAAAAACTAAAGCTGTATTTATTTCTTCACAAGCTTCAGAGCGGGAAGGACTTCTCTTATGAAATTTTCACCGTTTTAAAAGAAGTGACCCTCCAAAATGGGTATAAAATTCTAGGTTTGAAAAACTATAAGCATAACTGCACAGTCAGGTTAAAAGTAAATAGATTTATTTTATTTAATAGAATCCAGAATTATTTATTTCTATTTGTGTAATAAATCTCGCTATATATAAAATGTTTAGTTGCACCACAAGTATTGAAAATATTTTTAGAAGAAAAGGACTGCAGTTTGTGTCTCTCCACCAGAAGATGCACATCGGAAAAAGCACGGCTCACATTTATGCTCACTTCAGAAAAAAATATCAAAAAGGTAGAAAAATGACCAAAAGACAGACGAATGTTCAAACAGATTACATGTACAGATTTATACATGCATGAGATGAAATGGTTATTATTAAAGAAGTAAATTTGACTTTCAGAGTGCCACATTTCCTAAAAGCATCCCACACATTTAGTTTACTCGTCCAAAAAAAAAAAGTATAAAACTTGAATAAAAATAGCAGAAGAGAATAAAGTCTTAAACGTTTCTGTCTGCTTATAAAGTAATGTATGGAAAAAATGAAAGCAAACATATAAAACCTACACACACACACACACACACACACATACACACAAACAAACGAAATATATATTCTCATTCTTGGCCAGAGTATACATATGTATTCCAAACCACCAAACATTCTTTTGCACATAGACACAAAGGAGAAGTAAGTAGCACAGCAGAAGCTGGACAGCTGGTGGTGTGTGTGCACTGGGACAGGGGGCTGTTAAGGTGATGAGTGTGGGGCGATTTGGAAGCAGAGCGTGGCAGGTTATCTCTCAACAGTCTTATCATTTTTACATCTCTGCAATAACACACTGTCTAGAGAAAAGACACAGGCTTCTGTTGCACATGTTGCATGTAGTAAAAAAAAAAAAAACACAAACACACACACACACACACACACACACCACTGCATGCCAACATTTCATACACAATTTTCAGGCACCTTCAGAAAAGTCAGCCAGCCTTCATTTAGTTAGAGATTGGCTAGTCTCCGTTGTAGCCTGACTGGAGAAGACAGAGCGTTCTGCCAAGAAGCGCTCACACAACTTCTAAACAGTGAGCCATCCACAGTGCAGTCAAACAACGTGTGTAAATATATCTACCTGGAAAATTCTATTAACTAGTACTGAGTGTCATAATTATGTTACTTTATATTTCTTTTTTTTAATTAAATTGTATTATAGGCATATTTTGGGGCATTCTCTAGGAGTGATGCTCAGGTGTACCAGATCTTGCGGAAAGAATAAAATATGGTGGTCTTAAATAAACTCCTCACCAAACTAGCAAAACAATAAAAAAATTATATTCTAAAAAAATTTTATACAGCAACATTACTCACACTCTAAAATAAAACAGAAAATAACTTTTCATTTAATTTATTCAGGACAGGATTACAGGTTTCCAAAGCTAATAATAGAGTAAAATCAAAGCAGGATGACCCCCCTGAAGGCTTGAGTAAGGGGGTGGGAGTAGTGGGATGGGAGGGGGGGTTGACACAACGCCAGCACGTGTTACACGCAAAGTTGAAAAGAGAACAAGACTGAAAGAGAGAGAGAGAGAGAGCAAGAGAGAGTGGATTGCCTTACCTCGGTCAGATAGAGGAAAGCAGGTGGACACTGGAGCGAGTGAGGTAACAGCCCAGAGCCGGAGAGCAGCACGCAGCCCGTGTTCGCCATGGAGCACAGCATGTGGTAACGGGACGTTTTGCGCATCAAGCTGGGAGATCCTGCTCTCACTCTCTCTCTTTCTTTCTCTCAAACACTCTCTTTCCCTCCCTCTCTCTTTTTCTCTTTCTCCTTCTCCCTCTCTCTCACTCACTGCCTCTCTTTCTCAGCTTCCTCTATCTGATGGGCTTTTCTCTCCTCCTCTTTGCCTTTGCTCTCTCTATGTTGTTGGTGTCGGACTCAGCTGCTCTGTGTGTGGTGGGGAGGTGTGCTGAGCATTGGAATGGTCCAGGGCCCTCTGTCATCAAGCCTCTGCCGTGCACTTTCACACACACACGCGTGCACACACACATACACACACACACACACACACACACACACACACACACTCACGCACTCACACAGACACACACACATACACACAAGCCAATGTGAGCCCACGGAGAAAGAAAGGGGGAGGTTCTGATGGCAAGAGGAGAAAGGGAGGAGGGAGGAGGAAGGCAGAGTGGAACAGTGAGCAGAAGGGAGCGAGAGAGCGATAGAAGGAGGGAGGAGGGTCTGGTGGGTATTCAAAGATCAAACGGTCCCACTGTAGAAAATGAAGGGAATGTATAATGACATTAGACCAGCTGATCCCTTCCATTAATTGCGGATCCTTGGATTGTTTGTGCTGCCATGTGTCTGCTTTTCTCTTATACACACTTTCACATTCTCTCTCTCTCTCTCTCTCTCTCTCACACACACACACACACACACTCACACACAACTATTACAAATGTGCTGAATATTTAACTTTTACAATATATTTTCAAACACATCAAGAAGACTTTGTTTACCACTTATTGCTTAAACTGATGAATTAAGCTGCATTTCTAAGACAATAAAATAAAACCAGTAACAAATAAATCTTGGCAGAGTCTCAAAGAAAAACAGTGCAGCATCAGTGCTGTTTCGGTGTGCGATTTTAAAAGATGGAGTAGGATATGCAACACTCTTGGCTCATCGACACGTTTTGGGGGTGGGGTGCAGTAGGGTGGTGGTGGGGAGAGGGGGTGGGGGGGTTAGAGGTATTTCCCATTGGAATCACACAGTGCAGCTGCAGCCCAACATGGAACGACAAGCCTCCATTTAATGTCGATGCCCAGCCACTTCCCATGCATGAGCACCCTTTATGGGACACACACTCACTGAACACTCCATAGTGTTAGTTAGTGTTAGCTCTCTTTTGCACTGTGGACAAAAATGAGTTCAGCATGTCTGCAGCATTGGTACATATTCTGGTCTGGGGTTTATTTTGTTCATCTATTGTGGACAGATAAACAAACAAATAAGCAAATTTTAAGGGTATATCGCCCAACCAATAATAATTCTGCATATGTAGGTGGAACAAGGAGAAAAAGGACTATACTCAGAAGGTAGCAGGATGATATATTAATATTTATGGTGCACAAAAAAAAGAGCAAAACACTCAAGTCAAAATCTTTCGGATACAGGTAGATTACCTAATATATTTGTGTTATAGAACCAGTTGCCAAGCTAGTGTAAAATATATTGTAATCTATAATATTAAATAATTAGGTAATATTGCATAAAAACACGACATGGTGGCACAGTGGTTAGCATGTTCGCCTCACAGCAAGAAGGCCTGGGTTTGATTCCTGTGTGGAGTTTGTATGTTTTTCCTGTGATTGCATGAGTTTCTTCTGGGTACTCCGGTTTCCTCCAACAGGCCAAAAGCATGCACAGTAGGCTAATTGGCTGTTTCAAATCACCCCTAGGTGTGAGTGTGAATGGTTGTATGTGTGTTGGCCCTGCCGTTGCCTGACGAGTTGTTCAGGGTATACCTCACATTCGCCCAGAGTTGGCTGAGATGGGCGCCAGCCTCACTGCAACTTTAGATTAAGCATCTTAGAAAAGGAATATACATCTTTATATATATATGCCACTAACATTTTATTCTTTATGCCTATTAAAAAATAAATTATTTAATATGTAGTAGTTTTAAGGATATTTTATAAAAAGGTCCACTCTGTATGATTTGAGGAAATCTATAAAAAAGAAAAAAATAAAAATAGTATGGAATACAGTATCCAGAGGTATTTTTTAACGAACTGTACTTTTGACTGTCATTTTTTCTCCCTGTAAGCTTGAATCGAGCCCTTGAAATCCATGTTGCACCAATACAGTAGCCCAGAATGGATAAACCTCTCGAGAGCACCTCCCACATTTTTACATCTTTACAAGTGGCAGTGTGAATCTGGAAGGAAGCAACAGAAGAAGAAGAAAGAAGAGGAATGAGTGTGCGCCAATACTGGCTAACAAGTTTGAGAACCACATTTTTTGGATAATTGTTAAGAATTGTTTGTTGGAGGTGAGGTGGATGTCCCTGAGTAGTCCCCGATATGGAATGTTGAGCCAGAGACAAATAACTGTCACCTCCACCAAGAGGGGAGATTATAAGATTGGTCGCATGTGTCTGTCTGACTGTCTGTGACCACAATAACTCAAAAACTAACAGACAGATTTCTATAAAATTTTCACCAAATGTGGGTCTTAGACCAACAAGGAATTGATTACATTTTGAGCATGGTCTGGAACCAGATCCGGATCCAGGAGGGTTTTGAAAGATTTTTTAACATTGCGCGATATGGCAAAATGACACATTTTACATAATGAAATGTCTCCCCCAAGTGTGTGTTGTAAAGCCTGGATTGACAAGTGTATAGATGGCACTACCCTGATTGACGTTCCTACCTTGATTATTTCCTTAGTGCATTTCTAGTTTTGGTATATACTAAACAAGACATAAAATGCACAATAAATGAAGATTTCTATAGTTTCTGTTTGCATGTTTAAAGCATGAAGAAACACGTGAGCTTTTAGTATTTACTACATTATTACTAGTATTTAAAGCATTAAAGAACTGTGCCCCACAACAGTGGATTTTTAAATTCTTTTAAAGTTTTAGCTTATACTACATGGAAACACACACACACACACACGCACACACACGCACACACACACAAAACAAATTAATAAAGGTTAATGTTTTGGTTTTGTTTTGTTTCCATTTCTAAAGATTGTCAGTGATTACATCGTCAGCTTTGTTGCAAGCATTATTTAGTGGGCCAATCAAATTGCAAAATTCCCACATAGTATATACTAATGTACATTATTGAGCATGGAATACCAAGAAAGTGTAAATGTAAGTATCAAAAGTTGGGCACCTAACACCAAAAATTTGTTCTCATATACATTTGGAAAGGAAGGGGGTAATGGAGGGGCATTGTGTTGGCCAGTCAAATAATCGAATTCAACATAGTGGATAAATAAGAATAAATAATATACATATACATATGTTTTATTTAAAGCTGCTGAGCGTACAGATTTCATTTCACTTTAAAGAATAAATTTAACGATCCCGATTCACAAAGAATTAAGTGCTGCTTCTCAAATTACATACTGCACAGTATTTACAATAACTATACTATAACAGTGTCCTGATAAACTATTTAAAATATGCAATAATTCATTATTTAATATAACTTTCTGCCTTTTTCCCCAATATTGCATAAAGCATTGTGAGTATATACAGTATAAGGCACATCAGTGTGACTGTCACTTGCTGAGTACCCGGTGAAAGTGCAAAACCTCTCAGTTGCTCTGCTGTAATCTCATAGAACGCTATTTCTTTGGACAGCATCTCACAGTATGGTGCAATGTAAGCAATTTATGTGAGGCTAAGCATTTCTCTAATGCTGTTAGACACAGGCGAGTCTACTAACTTCATCTAGCTATTTCATATACGGTGTACAAAATGGTACATTTACCTCTAGCCACTTGTAATTTAAACTGAGTCTTTGCATTTTGTTTCCTGTCAGAAACATTTCAAAGATCTATCTTGCTATATCTCTCTATGATCATTCAATCTCACAATCCTGATTGGCTTTACATACTTCTTTCATGCCTAAAGCTGGGGTCAACTGATGTACCCCTTCTGCTGTATGATGTATACATAACACACAAATGTCCCATCAATTCCATCCTGTCACCACTGATATAGTCCTGACTGTGACTTACTATTACAGGATTGCCAGAGAGATGCGCAGCACCTCATAAAAAAAGCATATTATACAGTAATACTTTTCATGCTTAAATAAATGAAAAAAAAGAAAAAAAGAAAGAAACACCTTCATACTGTAGATATGGTTTAATTTTTATATGTATTCCTCAACATAATCACTGTCTGAAAAGAAAATCCAAATGTGAACAGGCTGGGAGGATTCCTTTTAAACACATTAGAATGAGGAGGAAGAACATCATCAGAAATGAAAGAAGGCAATTGCAATACGGAATCAAGCCTGCCAGAGAATATATAAATTCTACATGCAGGTAAAACACGGAAACAAATGTAAATATGATTGATCAGAGCCACTAAGTAAAACTAAAATAAACCACAGTCTGTGTTATGGCCTAGCTTCCGCATACTGATATTTCCCAGGGTACAAATTGAAATTGTATTTACAGTATCAAATCCATGTGGGCAAATATACAATACAAAACTGCATTGCTGTAGACACCACCCTGCCAATACATAATGACTAAAGATTTCTGACACTAGCAATCCAAACTCACACAAGAATTTCAAAGGCATTCAGGTAGTGGAGCGCATTCATCTTTCAGCAGGCTTCAGTAAATCACAAACACACTCCAAGAGTTCCAATCAAACCAGGAAGAACAGCGTCAATGTGTGCTGTTTTAATAAAACTGTAGTCTATATGCATTTGTTTACTTCGACAATAACATGATAATGGATTCTATGTTTTCCAACAGCAAGGGGCATAAATATATTTTGAAACATCAAACAACAGAACACTTTTCACATATAAGAACTGTTTTTGAATATGGCAATAGTGGCATTGATCTGGGTGGAGCAAGTTGAGGGCGAGTCCCACTGCAGTCTTTATGAAACCCTAAAAATGTGGTGACATTGAGAAGTTCAAAGCAATAGTGAGAGGTGTAACTTCAAAGCTGATTAATATTTTACCCTTTTCATAGCAAATACTGTTTTGTTTATTGCCACAATGCAAAAAGGTCTGCATGATACTGGGCTTGGGCATCCAACAACAGAAACGAGAGTGCTGATAGCCTTTAAAGCACAATGTAAAAAGCTGGCAGCTTTCGGACACATTTGGACACTTATAACAAGCATATGCAAAAAACAGAACAAAACAAACAAACAACACCCCCCCCTTCCCCCAAACAACCTGTTGTCCATATTAAAGTCACTTTCAAAAGCAACAGTCCCAGCTGTTGGTGTGTGTGTTTGAAATGGGAATCAAAGCAGCCATTTCCTGACAGGGGGCTTTCACATTAGGATTTCTTTTACCTTCATCGCCTATGGTGCTTGTCCTCTGCAAGGTGGAACAACCAAGAAAAGGAACGTCATGCCTTTCTCCTCAGCCGTGAACTTACTGCACAGCTTAGTTTTTGAAGGATCAAACAGTGGTTAGAATCAGATGACCAGTGATACCAGTAACACATATTGCTTTGAATTAGAACACAGTGGCTGAGTTCTCTGATCCGATCCTGAAGGTTTTGATTAATTTTCATAACAGCACAGCATGGGTTTACATTATAAGACATCAATTCAGGCACTGGCTAAAAGCGGAGCTAGATGTCTCTATTGATAGGTTTCTGAGCCTGGGGTTGCTTTACAGCACCTTTTCTTTCGGTAGCTGATTTCTGCTTTCATTAATATCACTTTTTTTTATTAAACTATCTGTTTCATGAGCTCAGGTTCTCTCAATCTTCTGATTTTGGCATGTGCTCCATGAACATTTTTTCACTTGCAAGTATGTCTGACTACCTGAAATAGCTTTTGTGTCTTTTATTCTGTCCGGGTCTGAGTGGTGGTGTATGAGCCTCTTTTTTATGGGGTGGGGGTGGGGGTGGTGGTGGTTCAGTTTTGTTATTAATAACAAATCTGTTTTTTTTAATTGCTGCCTATTGTCATGCAAGTCAGTGATATACAAAAGCCAGTTGAGGGTGGGTACGGACACCGGCAGAACAATCCAGTCTATATTCCATGAAAATAGTGCACTGCTCGAGACCACTGCTGTAAATACATTTGGTATGAATAAGGTAAAAGTAAGATATCATAGTGTGTGTTGACTGGTTGTGATCACCAATTATTTGATCCTCCATAGCACTTCCAAGCATGCCAGAGTGGAATCACTTATATTATAATAAACAACAATAAACAAAGAAGAATAAGCAAAATTAAAGAATTAACAGATTTGTCCAGTATCACTGACCAAGGGTGATCACATGACTTTAAAACATTGGCCAAACCCAGAAGGTAAAATATTAATACCCAAAGCTTATGGTCAGGTGTGAAATGAAACAAGGTGATATGATGAGGCCCAGATCGATGATGAAACCAAATTTAGATTTTAGGAGTCCAGAAGAAATATGTGATAGGTCAAAGTGGCAGACATGAGGTCTCTTATGCCTGGGGATTGTAAGGATTGCCAGAAGTAGCTGCAGTTCCCTGAAATGGTGCCTAGCTCAAGAACGGCTGTGAGGTTAATGATAAGAGGGCTTATTCTAAGCCCTAGCAGTCCTTGCATCCAAACAGCAGATCAGAAAGTGAGAATCATCTGTTTCTTAGACAGTGAAGGGGGGATCTATTTATTTGGCCTGTATGTTTGACTTGACAGTGGCTTACTCCTTGTACAGTGTGTAGTACAGCTTAATAGTTATCAAGGTAATTTATGTGAGTGGGAAAAATGTGAATAGTGTGCTAGTAAAAAGGTAGAAAGTAGATGGCTAATTAAGCAGTCATACCAATTAATTCAGCTGTGGATATAGGACATCAAGGTTGACCAGTGAAGAGGGACCGTCCCTGAAAAATGCTGCCTGGCGCTTCACATCAAATAAAATTTTATAAATATTAATACTTTAAAAAAAAACAAAAAACAAAACAGTATGAAACAGATTATTTCAGAAATACCATGTGCAAATGCCACCATCACCTTTTATTTTGCTTTCAGAAAGTACACTAAGGAATAAAACACAACGCTGTTCAAAGAAAATAATGAACTACTGTAATAAGATGCCGCTTGACATGAAGCAGAAGCGATTTTTTTCCATTCATTAAACGATTTGTTCATCTTATGTCACAACAATTTGCTAACTTTTCAATTTACTAGAATGAATAATGTGTCATGCTTTTAACCCCGTATATTTATAGTTAATATAGCATAATGCAAGCCAGGTTGGTTACTATTATCAATAATAATGTGCCAGCTAATAAACCTTCCCTTTAATATCTCTTCCTTTTTTTACTTGAACGCATAACAAAAGACTTTAATGTTAAAGAGAAAATGAAAAGTGCCAAATCATCTGTCCTGAACATTCTAATGGCAGAAAACTTGATGACTGTTACAGTGTGTTGACTGTTTGCACTAGGTGCACTCTTTAGCGTACATGTTGGGCTGTATTCATAGTTGGAGATTTCATTCTGCAAATTAAAAATCATATGAAACTGGAAAAGGTTTCTGACATGTTCATATATTTTAATTATTGAAACAACCCGTTTTCGTTATGTTATTAAATTTTATATTTGTTATCTTATTTGGGAGCAGCTGTGGTCTAATAGTTAGAAAAGTGGGTTTGGGACAGAAAGATCACTGGTTCTATTCCTGAACTAGGAGGAAAAATATGTGGCGGTGGGGTGGTGAGCTACACCTTCCCTTCCTCCGCCTTCATGGCTGAAGTGCACCTAACCCCCTACTGCTCTTTAAGCACTGCAATGTGTGGCAGCCCACTGCTCCAAGTGTGTGTGCTCACTTTGGATGGGTTAAAGAAAATTACTGCAGAGGCAATAATTTCCCTTGTGGGATTAATATACTATCAAAAAAACAAAACAAAAAACAAACAAAAAAAAAAAACAACAATGTGCCCCCATGTTTAAAACAAAAAATTGGATACAAAATGTATATATATATATATATATATATATATATATATGGAATACAAATCAATAAAAATAAAGGTTGGAATATGGAATAATATGTTAACATTAAAATTATAATATTCATATTATAATATATATTAAATTATAGGTTAATGTTTTATTCGCAAGGGGATAATCACAATAATTTGACATCACACACATCTTTAGATTTCATGGCCAGAGAATTAACTGGACCTATCTGCAATTTTGTTAAAAAATTAGATTGCACTATAAAAGTAATTCTGTTAACAGGGTCTATGTCCTGATGTAAATTTTCACTAACAGTGGGCAAAAGTTTTTTTTTTTTCAATGTTTAGAATAAGAAGTTATGATAAGGCCAAATTTCACACTCCATTTTACCCATTTTGCAAAAAGTGGAGCTAGGTCCAGTCAATTCTCAGCCCATGATTTGTTTTAGCGTGGCAATTTTGATTAGGCTGCATAATGTGTATTTTTATGAAGGCATCTTTGCATTTAGCTTTGCATTAACTGAAAGAAGGTGCTGATTCACTGGAGAACTGATGACTGGGAGTTAATAAATCTCACGCCCCCTGAGAAAGAATCAGAGTGGAAAGCACACATTTTACATAGTGGAGTAGAAAGAAAGAGAGAATAGGAGTAGCATTTAGGCTTTAAGGTCTTGGTTAAGCATCTGGCCAAACATCTAAAGAGGTAATTGCTAGATTATGAAGTCAAAACATATTAATAAACTACTTATATACATAAATGACAACACATCAATTCAAGTTATGAAAATGTTCTGCAAGTCTGTGTTTGTAAAGACAAACAGAACACTAATTAATGGTTTGATTACAAGTGAGCAGGTGGTGGTGTTCGAGGATAACATGAATTATATTTTATTTATTTTCTTTATTATTTGTGCACTTTGTAATGGTTTTTTGAAACTGATTTTTCTAGTCACTTAGGTTGAAACTGCCTTATTGTAACCACCTGGACCTCAATGGCAGTTTTACATTACATTGTCATATGAAATATGACTTCCCTTTATGTTTTGCAATTCTCTGAATAAGATTGGGGTGGCACGAGATGTAGCATAGAAGTGTCATAGAAGTGGCATAGAAGTGTCCATCTCACAGCAAGAAGCTCCTGGGTTCAAGTCCTGGGATTGGGCTTCTGTGTATAGTTTGCATGTTTGGGTGCTTGTTTGGGTTTCCTCTGCATACTCATTTCCTCCCACAGTCCAAAAGACATGCACATTAGGCTAATTGGCACCTCGGTGTAAGTGTAATTGTGAATGATTGTGTGTGTGTTGGAAAGTGATGGTCTGACGAGCTGTTTAGGATGTACCTCAATTTTGCCCAGTGTTCTCTGACATAGGCTCCATCCGCAACGCGACCCTAGTAGGATTAAGCAGTTGGGCAAAAATGAGTAAATGAGTCAATAAGAGGTCTGCTAAATAATTGAATGTAAATGGACAAGGTGGTCAGGTTATGGTTGATAGACCTACAATCACTTTCCTATTGTTTAACTACTATTTTAAATGTATGGAGTCATGTTATCAACTTATACTTACAGTGTTTTAGGCTGATGACTACTTGATCTTGATTACTGATTATTTATTATTGAAAAATTATAAATGATTAAAAAAATGTTAAATATTCACTGTATTGGTGAAATAATTTAGAAATAATTACCCTACTGGTGAATATACAATAGTATAGCGAACACTAAAAAGAAACTACTTATTTATTAATTTATTTAACATTAAAAAACAATGATACCTGGCAAGACAAAAACACTTGAATTCAAATGCAGATTAGGAAATAACAAATACATTTCTGCTTTAGATAAGCTGCCTTACTCATGAAATACCTGTCAATTCAGCACTTACTAAGTTCATTGATAAATCTCATATCTAAAAACAAATTTGACTGTTATCACATTTTTACTATTAGCTCTACTCTAATTTATTTAATTTAAATCCAAATTAGAAGTTGCTTGGTGTTAACTGCAGACTAAGGTTTTATGCCTCAGTATGCTAGGTGCTTACTGCATCATCATCTAATCCAACACAATGCAAAAAAAAAAAAGAAAAAAAAAGGTATGAATATACTTTTGGCATAATGATTGAAATACTGTGATTACATTTCATCTTAAAACACAAAATGCAATCTGACCTCATGCTGTGCCAGACTGCCTCGGCACAAATGGTAACTTGTGATTATCTAAGTACAATGGTTTGAAATATAACTGTGAGTAAATTGGCTTGCCCATGTGTAAAGTTTTTATTGAGGTGATTAGCACTAGGATATATTGTGTTGTGTTTAGATTGAAACACCCACATAGTGATTTAGGAAGTATGAATAAACATATGATAATAGAGCAGGAATCCCTAGTGTGGATATTTTGGATCTATGCATTACAGTTAAGTGTGGATTTCCTAAATATAAAACACATTAGGACTTACTACACACCCAGTTCAAGAGAGATCAGTGAAGTTAACGTGACATACTTTAAATTTCAGAATTTGACAGGAACCACACAGCACTACCCAATCAATAATACTGCAATAGGGATAGGTATGTATCAAGTGACAGGACCGATCTATTTGACCCATTCACTTTAAACCCTGGTAGCATATGTTGCTTGGGACAGGGGCAAAACCCCTTCATGCAAATAATGAATAGTTTCCAAGTCTAAGGTGGTGGACAGGTATGAAAGAAACCTCTTTCTTTCTCTCTGAGCCCCTCTCCATCTGCCTGTCTGAAAAGCCCAGCGGCTTCCACAGCCTTTTAATGTTCAGCAAATCTGCTCAAAGTCCATCCATCATCCTAGCAGTGCAGTGAGACACAGCTCCATCGCCTTCGTCAGCTACTCCATCATACTCTCCATCATGCACTCCCTTCTTCTTTTTCCTCCCTTTTCCTTAAAAAAAATCCAGAACTCTACACCTCTGTGTGTGCTTGGGAGGAAGAAAAAAAAAAGAAGCAAACGTGATCAGCACTATTCTCCAACAATGCTCTATTCAGAATCAAAAGTGAATTCTGGGGTTCCGGGTTTTGGTCCAGCAACTTTGTATATTTTCACATCACTCGGAAATACAATTCTCCGAAGAAATCTGGCCTTTTCTCATTTGCTTCTCACTGCTGCCAGGATACAATATATCTCTGATGGGATTTTAGGACACCTCCATCAACATTTGTATTTGAGTATACAAGATTTATAGGAGTTGTGGGCCATTATGGGGAAACTCCTGAGGGTAAAAACCTCACCCCAGAAAACCGCATCTATTACTGAGTTCACATCAACTCTTTAACAACAATACTGCACAAAGCAATTGTTTTGACAAGACTGCCCATATACTACCAGATAACTTATAATATTTCCCAAGTGACTTACTGTGGCCTTGAAAATACACTGCCCGGCCAAAAAAAGAAGTTGCACTCTCTAATATTTAGCCTTGCTTACAGCACATAATCATCATGCCACTGATTCAACAAACTTAAGCAACATAACATTTATTTCCATCTAGTGTTGGGTTCATTTTTCACTGACGTCTTAAATTGGTGAGGGGAAAAATAGAACTCCATAAACCTTCTCCAGCACATCCCGAAAACTTTCAATAGGGTTAAGTTCAGGACTCTGGGGTACCAATACCTATGAGAAAATGATTCCTCATGCTCCCACTCTTAAATTATCTGAGTCCCCATTTTATATCCATGCCATCAGGGAAGAAAAAGTCAATTGAAGTGATAACCTGCTCATTCGGTATATTCAGGTCATCAGCTGACTTCATTTTATCGCCACATTAATGTTGCTGAGCCTCGACCTGACCAACTGGAGGAACAATGCCATAGAGATCACATGCTGTGATCAAGGCTACATGCACTCCATGAAAATATTATAGTGTATGATTTTTTTTTTGGCTGAGCAGTATATCTAAACTAAGCAATTAATATATTTTATTATTGATTGCACCACAATGTAGAAAGATGAAACATTTACATTTACAGCATTTGTCAGACGCTCTTATCCAGCGCGGCTTACAATTATCGTTTTTATACAACTGAGCAATTGAGGGTTAAGGGCCTTGCTCAAGAGCCCAACAGTTGTGATTGTGGGGATTGAACCACTGGCCTTCAGATCAGTAATACATCACCTTAACCACTAAGCCACCAGTGCCCTGAAACAGAGGCCATAAAATGCAGAGAGAAAAGAAAGGTAAAGCAAAAAAAAAAATGAGCAGAAAACTAGACGGAAAGTGCTTTCCTTCACCTGCTTAACATCCTATTACAATAAACTCAATTTCTCTTCACACAGCACTCAGTAAATAAAAGAAGAGAATGAGTGAACAAACTCATCTTGCATTTCATTGAGGAAATGGCAATGGGGAAGAGGAACGGATGCATGGTGAGGGCTGTTAAAGAAATAGTGACATGCACAAGTGAAGACCTCTGTAATATAAATCAAGTCTGATGCGTAAATTCCTACCCTGTCCCAATGTTGATTTATCCTCAGCTGAGAAGGTATTTCGGCATCTCTCACAGAACTACTTACGCTGTATATTCACACTTTATGCTGCAGTTTTTCTTACCCCAAAAGTTAAATCATGCTAACACCTCAGCACTACAATGCTGGTGGCCCGCCGAGAGGCTTGATAAACAGTCAACAGCAGCAGCAGCGGCGCGATTGTCAGAGCTGAACAGGTGTGAGGGATGAGGCCTCTCTCTGGATCTCTAATGCCCATTGGCACAGGCTGTATCCTCAGCATGCCACTGCTCTCTGCCACAGTGACGGCGAACAGCTGGCATGGCGGGGTGGGCATGTGGAGGGGGAACACAGCCTGCGAGCTGGCCGCCAGCTCCATCCGAGCACCTTCTCAAGTCATCCGGACCAATGCAGCTGTGTCACCAGCCAGTGGCACATTCAACGTGACAACAACCATCCTCTCCCTGAGCCTATGCAGACTTTGGAATTTTGAGTGCCCCAAACCTCTGACTCTGCCTGCTGGAGATGCACCACACTTCAGAAATGGGTAATGCTTAAAAATTTGAAGCCCTAAGACAAATACAGAAATACAACCAATCTAAAGGCAAGTGTGCGTACAAAAATACACCACTATCTCAATGTTCTTTGGAGACTCAGAGTTTTCTGAGTCTTTGCTGGAATATTATGTTAAACCCCCCCCAACACCACAGAGTGATTAGAGTCCATCTTCTGGTATAACCAGCTGATTTAGAAATAGGCCTGGATGATATATGGATATGATCATTCATATTGTCAGATAACATTATGCGTATTGTTATTTAGAAATATCACCTTTCTTTAAGAAATGGACAGTACATATATGCCCAGCCCTAGCATCAGGCATTATCAGGATACTCCTTAAACTGGAAGCATTACCAAATTATATACTGTAATAAATATAAAAACCGATCAATATGAATAAACTGTGGCGACATGGTAGTGCAGTGGTTATCACGTACACCTCACAGCAAGAAGACCTGAGTTCGATTCTCAAGCTTGGGGCATTTTTGTGTGGAATTTGCTCCCACAGTCTAAAAACATGCACAGCAGGCTAATTGACTGTTCTAAATTGCTCCTAGGTGTGAGTGTGAATGGTTGTGTGTGTTGGCCCTGCGATGGGCTGGTGAGCTGTCCAGGGTGTACCCCGCCTTTGCCCAGAGTCGACTGAGATGCGCCCCAGTTTCCCCACAACCCTAATTAGGATTAAGCGGATTAGGAAATGAATTAATAAATAAACCGTAACGTAAAACAAAATGATCAGTATCCCTACATTTTACTTAGGAGCACATCAGTACCTTTAAGCTTGAAAGAAATAGTGATTTTAATACTGTGATGCATATCAAGATTTACTGATATGAAAAAAGAAAAAATCATTTTTTCCCCATATCGCCCAGTCCTATTTAGAAACCTTTTAATAAAAGTTAAATCTCAAATATTTTACTGTTTAAAATGAAATTGAAGATAACAGGAATACCCCCTCATTTCCCCCTCAATTCCCCCTCACTTGTCAAGACATTTTTTAACAGTCCACTATTTGGCAGACATGAGGATTTTATCTGATCCTTTCCATGTTTTGAACTCTGAGTATGTACTAATGAACTCCCTCTGTGTAAGTAATTCCAGCTATAAACATTCGCCTCTCTGTCAGTTAAAGTTCTCAATGAGTAACTCAGACAGAACAGAACAGCAGGAAGGCTTGAAGACAACTTGGTGTGAGTGGTGGGTGTGTGCGTTGTTCATGCAATGGCCTTGAATGAGATAGGCCTTAGCCTTCCCCGCCACCCTACGTGGAAAAAGTGGTCATGCAAATTAATGAATGGCTGCTATACATTTTCCCGTATGTGTTATCAACAATACAACAACATACTGATCTGAGTATAAAGTAATGCACACATTGTGCTAGCTTCTAATCTGAGTAAGAAAAACACTGTCAAATTCAAATTTTGTCCCAACTGTGGCTTGAACATTGATATGATATTAACAATCTGTGAGCATGAAAATAACACAAATCATAAGAAGATTAAGGCTTATCGAGTATGTCCTATAGTATTGTGTCACTGCAGACTACCTGCAATATGTGTTTCACCCTTAAAGCCTCTAAAGGTTTAGTGCACCAGCAATTTATCGGCGGCAAGGCAAAAGCCACTCTGCATTACTCCCCCATACACACACACACACACACACACACACACACACGCACACACACAACCTCTCTCTAAATAAATGGCATGCAATCTATCGCCTTGGACTCATTCAATTTCAGAAGGTTCTCAAGCGCAAGTCATTTCCTGCACTTAATATCACGAATGAATGTTTCTGAAAAAAGACAGAGAAAGAGGGAAGAAGGAAAGAAAAACAAGGTGGAACGTTTTGCGAGGCGGCATGACAGATTAATCATTGAACATGTCACAGCAAATTTAATTACTCCCTAAACCATAGAGGAAAGCTCTGCTTTGTTTTTGATCATTTGAGGATATGCCTCTCCACAGATAATTTCACAGGTCTTTAGGCTTGTGCTAATCCTGCGCATTTACACTGGGCCGGCTGGTAGAGCCACAACCACGAAGATACCATCTCCACATGAGCATGAGACTAAATTAATTCCACTCAAGTGATTATTAAAAAACACAGCCTTTCCAGGAACACACTTTCTTTCATCTGCTTGCTGTTATAGTCAGCTGTCAACTTCAGTGAATTATAATGAAAAAGAAGTAAAATTGACATGGTTGGGTCCAGCGTTCACAAACCGTGTCTCAAAAGCATACTTGTTTACCATATATTGCTTTGAAAAGGAAATGCCAAATCAGCTGTGAAAAGCTGAAATCGGATATTAACATGGACGACACATAGTATACATATGTATGAGTAGGCTTCAAAGTCTTCTCCATTTTCCCCAAGTCCCAAACGTAGTTAGTTCAGTCAAATACTTTACAACACTTGCATAAAATAGACTTTTGTACAGAGTTAAATGGCTTGCATACAGTCTTATGTAGACCACTACCGAAACACCCCAATACACACACACACACACACACACACACACACACACACACACGCACACACGTCTCGACTGTACAGTGGAGACCTTTCAATGTCTTTGTCATTAGGTGAGGACAACAGAGAATTGCAAGGATGACTTTAAATGGCATCTTGTAGTGGCATTAGAATTCTAAGTATTTAAGTAGAGAGTATAAAAGAAGGTCCTGCGAGTCTGATCTCTCTAATCTACAAATGGCTTCTTGCTATTAAACTGCTAATTCAGGGGATTAAAGGATCCCTGAGAACACAATCCTCTTTCCCACTTTTTTTTTCTTTTTTTTTTTGCGAGATTGCAGAAGGTGTGGGTTTAAATATTAATGAGGAGGATAAGGCAAAGCTGGAGAGTGCAAAAATTAGAAGCATGGAAATTCACAGACTCTGGCTATCCTCATTGAGTCCTAAGAGTGCTACCACTAAAATATATGCAGACATATATATACTATCACCAAACATACACACATACGTCAGCCACACAGGCTGACACACATGCACACACTTACAGTAATACAGACACTATTTATAGCAAGTCTAATACAGCATACTTACTTGGAACACATAACAACACAGTATTATCTGCCATTTACTGACACACTTTGTATACACACACATACGCGCGCACACATACACACACACACACACACACACACACACTGTTTATGATATATTCACACACTGAAAGCAACCCTGTTTGGTGTACAGCCTGAAGAAACAGAAGCATTAAACTTTAACTAGCTGGAATAACTATGGACAGATTTCTAACAGTTGTGCCGCACTATAGAATTGATTGCTGTTTCTTTCCATTTGTTTTTAGTCTGCTGCTCTCTCTCCTCTCACAGTGCGGCGGGTCTCTGAACGGCAGCTTGACACTCTGGCTCTCCTACACACATGGAAAAGGTCAGCCATGTTTCAGACTAGCTCCTTTAACAGGGGAACAAGCTCCCACTGATTTCCTGTCCTCTTGCAGGCATCTCCACACTATTACGGCAATCTGAATCGAATAAGCCATGTACTTTGTGTCAGAAAGTAAACCTCCAAGGAGGAATGATCACTGTTGCGTGCACTTCTCAGAGTGGTGATTTATATGGTTTATACAAACATGGCAGATGGAATAATACCCTTCATGATGAAGACAACAACAGGGGAAACAGGAAACACACTCACACCCTGGCTACTGTTGCTGGTGACTGATGTGTCACATGAGACTTCATACACAGCACATGAATCGCCAAATCCAGCTCATCTACTAATCTTGATAGGATTTGACCAAATGATGAAAAATCTCTTGTTCTTTTTCAGAAGGTTAATACTGTTCAAGTGTCTGAGAAATAAAACGGAGTATTTTGGCCAAAGACTTAAAATTAAATATGCTGTACCTATTTTAAGAGCTAGTTAACATTTTTATTTGAAGGCCTATTCAGTTCTCATAGCTGCTGACATCTTAAGGACCGTGTCTTTTCTGTGGTTTATGAGACTTCGTACTGTAGACTGCTTGACTGTATATACCTTTTTACTAGACCCTACATGGGAATGGCACATTCTGCTTGGTTTGCTATCTCAGGTTGATTAACAATTATTCGCCAAAGTTTTACAGTGTGACAAAGCGTTTGGATACACTCAAGATAATGTTGTCTTATCTCCTAAAAGTTGACCAATAAGATTGTGCTAATAGCTATTATTATTCATTTAAAATATTTTCTTGCTTCCAAAAGAGAAAACTTCTGAAAAGTCATCAACTAATTCCTGGTGTTCTTCTTTGAGCTGACTTATTCCATATTTGGCATCAGTGGCTGGATAAGTTGAACGATTTTTGCCCAACTGACACTACACACCAATATTTCTCCTAGCTCTTCCCACTCCCTCTCCTAGTGGGACCAGTGATGTTATGGTTAGGGTGCTGAGCTCATGATCAAGAGGTCATGGGTTTAAATCCCTGTCAGACCCCCACTGTGCTTAGACCCCTGGGCAAGGTCCACAAAAAAAGTTCTCTGCACCCAGCAGTATAAATGGGCACTAGTAAAAAATACTGGGAAGGTCAACTGGACTAAAGGTAATAAAACAATTATACAATTCAGCTTTCGTATGATATGGAGAATTATTCAATCTTATAGGGTCAAAGGCCTGGGTGGATAACACCCCTCGTTCGGCAAATTCTCCCTATCATGTTTCAACTCATTCAACAAACACCGTTATCTTCGGATTATGTATGGACTAAAAGGATAATGCTTCACTGGAAATGGGGACAAACACTCAAAATTTGAGGTCACTGCGGCTGAAACGCTAACAATTCAGGCATTTTTGTGTGGAGTTTGCATGTTATCCCCATGCTTGCGTTAGCACATTAGGCTAATTGCCCCATATTACTTGAATATTCCAATAATAAAATATACATTTTTTAATTTTTTTGTATTTTTTTTGATAACCTTCTTGGTATTTGATCCTGGTTATATTCTGTTTTCAGTTTTAATAGTCATCAGTAAAAGCTTCATCCTGGTTTAGGATATGGAGCGAAATCTGTGGGTACTAAATTTAATGTATCCTGAATAAAATTATTTGTTTGTTTGTATTATGTTAATTAGTAATAATTATAATAATTTGTTTTATTAATTAGTATCAATTTTGCTCTAGATTTTTACTTTATGACATACATAAGTCAATACAAAATGTAATAAGTCAATACAAAAACATTTTAGATTTCCACACATAATTTCTTTCATCAGGCAAAATAAAAAAATAAACAAATAAATAAAATAAAAAAATAAAAAATTACAGAAATAAAATATTTGTATGTCACTGAAGAAAGCAGCATATTATGTAAGAGCCCACATTTCAGACAAAAAGCATAATGACTGCAGAAGGGGTTTGCAAATAAAGAAGCAAGTGTGACAGTCAAAATCTACAGGAGAACTGTGACACTACAAAATTTTCAAAGGCTCATCACACAAATTTTGACTTTGTTTCTTTAATCACTGTTTATGTGTA
>JAOUQZ010000051.1:11296736-11307734 GCA_028564935.1 Neosilurus hyrtlii
TATATATATATATAGAGAAAGAGAGAGAGAGAGAGAGAGAGAGAGAGACTTTATCATACTAAGGTCGCAAAGAAGCAGGAAAACTAAGAGTTTAAGATCTAAGGTAGATCTTTTTAGTTTGAACTGATGAACTACTCACTGGTTATTCATTTCCCAGGCTAATGCATGATTAGTGCTGCAGAGTTTTGAGGTCCTGGGATCCAAAAGGCCCTTCATACAGAGACTCACCTATATAATCATCCTTTTAAGTAAACCTCATGTGCCAGCAGTGTTTCACATTTTAATTCCATATATGCATTACAAGGTCTATTATAAGAAATCTTTGCTTTGAAATCCAATTACTACACATGATATTAATTCCAGTATAATTACCTGTGGAGTGAAAGGACGGTGCATTGAGCTGAAGTCAAGTGAATGTGTGCCCAGTGCTGTCTAATAGGGCAATAATTTGAACTAAATCCCATTATAGAATTAATGGAACACACTTCTTTCAATCAGCCAAAAACAATGGGGAACATGTATTAAATTCAATTAGATGTGCCAATGAGGAGAAAGAGTTTTATTTGAATTCTCCTGAGGAAGCAGTGTCAGTGTAAAATTCCGTATGAAATTCACAATCATCTTAAAGTCACAGTGGTCTCAAATGTGTACAAAACTGGAACAAAGAAATGTCCAAAATGCTTCCCCTTGGAATTATTTGGTAAAATAAATAAAGCCTATTTTTTACTGCAGTCAATTTAAATATGAAGCTAATTCATTCTCTCAAGGAAAGCTGTCAGAAAGAAATAAAATTGTGATAAAATGGTATTTCTGGCAAAAATGCTTTTTAAACATCGATACCTGTCAGTCAAAAGGGAACCTGAGCTCAGTTTGAATTAAGGGAGAATACAAAAAAAAAGAGGTTTTTATTTGACTGACTAAAGAAAAGACCACAGAGCTGCAAAATTCATCTAACTTTGTCTCATTAGAAGTGTGTGTGTGTGTGTGTGTGTAATAGCATACATGAAAAGAAATATATATATATATATATATATAAAGTCTATATAGTATATAAATCCGCAAGTGAAATTTTTACCCCGCATTTAACCCATCCAAAGTGAGCACACACAGTGGGAGCGGTGGGCTGCCACACACTGCGCCGCCCGGGGAGCAATTGTGGGATAGGTGTCTTGCTCAAGGGCACTTCTGTAATGAAGGTGAAGGATGGGGAGGTGCTGCTCACTCCCCCACCTCCACACATTTTACCTGCTGGTTTGGGAATCGAACCAGCGAACTTTATGTCTCAAATAAGCTTCTCTAATCATAAGGCTACGGCTGCCCCATTATATCTACTAATCTTCTGTAAATATGTCGCAACTGTCACCTGCTTCTATACAGGCTACGTCACTGAAATCTTACACTTACCTCATAATTCATTTAAGATCATTCTCACTCTCACCTCATTCATTTAATCCTAAATGAATCCTACTATTAGGTTTGTAGGGAGGCTGGAGCTTATTTCAGGTGACACTAGGCAAAGACGGGGTACACCCTGAACAGCTCGCCAGACCACTGCAGGGCCAACACATACATAACCATTCACACTCCCTTCCAAACCTCAGGGCAATTTGGAACCCCCAGTTAGCCTAATGTACATGTCTTTGGACTGTGGGAGGAAACTGGAGTACCTGGAGGAAACCCACGCAAGCACAGGGAGAACATACAAACTCCACACAGAAAAACCTGAGCCAGGGACTCAGACCTGGGACCTTCTTGCTGTGAGGCAGATATGCTAACCACTATGTCACTGTTCCAGCAAAAAAATTGTCAGTTTAATATTTATTTTCATTCCTTTACAAAATTGCAATATTTTATTTCCTTAATACAATATGTAAAATGCAACTAATTCAGTGCTTAAAAGTTACAGTAAAGGAAAAAAATTACTATAACTATGTAAAGCCTGTCTGCGCCCACGTTAAACAGTATATAATATACTCTGTGCATCATTTCATATAGGCAGAATGTCTCATGCTAGCTATACTGGAGCAAGTGAAGCATGATGATAATTAACCTTTCACCTCATGCTATGGTTAACATGTCATCTGTGTTGTAGGGATAAGCCAAGAAATAGAAGCAATGATGCATCCAAAGCAAGTGAAAAAAAGCAAGGGATGGCAGAACAGAAGGGAAATATGTCGTGGCCTATAGAATCAAAACAGACTAAAGAACTCCTATTGCATCTCATTAAAACATAGATCTTCACACAGAGGGATTAAGTTAAGCGGCAGGCGAAGGGTAATGTGAAAATGGTATGTGTGTAGAATTCATTCGGCCAAATGAGTAAACAGATAAGTCCCAGGAGGACTAGCCTCAGTGATGCAAGACCGAGCGATATATAAAGGCTCAGCTCTCAAAAACTAACAGTGTTCACACAGCAACACTAGTCAACATGGCCTACCTCCCCAACAAATCAACACAAACAAGAAGCAACTCACATTCCTGTCACTGACCAGTCTCAGCAACTGTCACAATACTGCTGAGGATCGGAATAAATCAATATACAGAGAAAGAGATGGGGAGTGAGAGACTGACAATATTAGAAATAATGGAGTGCAGATGTGCGTGAAGCATGTAAAAATACAGTAAACAAACACAGTGTATTTCTGTGCGAGACATCCCTTCCCCTCTTCGGTGTTTCTCCCTTCACCATGCCTTCACTCTCCCCTGCCTCAGCCTCCTACTTTCTGCTTGTATGTTGTCCCCAAACCAAAACAGAGACCCATTAAAAAGGCTTTCAGACAAAGTTATTTAAATCTGCAAGGCTTCAGACAGAGCCCATTAGGCATGGGGAGTAGACCGGCGAACAAAAACATTAGCCTTGTAGAACTTCGGGAGCCAGTTGTGCTGCCTGAGTTCACAGGTCAACACTGAAAATGACAAAGCGTGGCCGTTGTATTTGCGCTCCAAATACTGAAAGCACTAGGAATTACATACAGCAATGTCCAGTGTAACTTCTCGCAAAGAGTAATGGAATATACTGCAAAATACACTATAATCTTTCCAACCAGATTAAACAACATATACAATACAAACAATGTCAAATTTTAAAACCCTTTAGGTTCAGTGATTATTTTGGCTAATAAGAGTTTTATTTGTGACTGATTGTGTATTCTTTCATTACAACAGAATATAAGACGATCTTAAGCTCATCACACATTGACGATTTAGCCAGTGTATGCCAACGTATGAGAAATATGGCGGATATGCTGGCGTATGTCAAATAAGTTATGGGAAGGTTTTGTGTAAGTTAACAGCACGCTGGTATAAGTCGTAGTATGGCAAAATTTTGTACATGCACAAAATCTTCTACGTATGTTAGCTCATAAGTTCCGCATATGCTGGCCATAAGTTGTAGGTAAATTGCCATAAGCTGTAGGTAAGTTTCGTTCACACACGTTTTTTGTAAGTTACTCAATAGTTGAATATACTGGCTAGCGTACTTTGAACCTATGTAGAACTTATACCAAAAAATGCCTAGCATGTTGGAAGCGTTCGCAACTTAGTCACAACCTGTAGTCTAACTTATACAGAAGTGTATCCCCAACGATTGATCACATGATGTAGCCTATAAAAGACTGCCGCTCGCTGAGTCAAATCAGATCTGCAATAGACATCGCAGTATCAACATCACCATCATGCTGAAAAAAATCGATGAGGTCATGCTTTACATTTACATTTACATTTACAGCATTTGGCAGACGCTCTTATCCAGAGCGACTTACAATCATATTTATACAACTGAGCAATTGAGGGTTAAGGGCCTTGCTCAAGGGCCCAACAGTGGTGATAGGGGGATCGAACCACCGACCTTTGGATCAGTAACCCAGCACCTTAACCACTAAGCCACCGCCACCTCGGTAACATCATGCTGATGTTAAAGGACAGCTAGTAGGTATTCGTGTCTCAGCCTTGCCGGATCCTCCATCTCTCGGATGACATGGACTGCTTCCCATGGAGTCTTGAGGAGTTCTGTCTGGTTCCTCGTTTGAACCACATTTTATACACCATTCCACCTAAACACTGCCAACATGCCCATAATGCACTAGCTCTAAGTTAAAAAGACATTCAGTAAAAGTTCTATGGTCATCCGGAACCTCAGATACGTCTACATATGTCAACATAAGTTGGAGATACAGTAAGTTAGCTATAAGTTTTCGATAGTTTCTGGATAAGTTACTAATAAGTAATGTATACATTCAAAATTAGAATAACATCGATGGTTCAGCGTATGCCAGCGCTTTATAGAAATTTGTTGCTAAGTTTTGCAAATCGTTAATATGGTACAGGGGCCTTAGCTGAAAATCATTATCAAAAGCTCAGAAAAAATACACAGCTAACAGTTACACAGGAACAAAAATACTACAAAATAAACAGTAAAACAACAATAAACTACTTCAAATCCTTGATCTATAGGTGAGACATAACACTGGATCAGAATGGGAGCAAAAAAGCTGGAACCCTAAAGATGGGTAGTAAGAGATTTCTGATGAAGCTGCAGCCACTTTTTTGTAATATTATCTATATACACACCAATCTTCATACAGTTTGTAGCCGTTAAATATAATCTGCTTATATGAGCCTTAAAATAAACTCCTTGCTTCTGCTCCAAAGTCTCCAGTGAAACTGATCCTTCTGTTACGGCCTGCATCCACCAGATGCGTTTTTTTGTTTTTTTTTTGTTTTTTTTGCGCTTGCGGCGCCAACAACTGCACGTCCACGGCTTTTTTCTCAAGTGCATTTTGTTGCTAAGTTACAAAAAACATCATCGAGCACTACGGCATTCCTTCGCTGTGAACGTCAAGTCTCTAGCTAAAACGATGGAAAGAAAATGTGTCCTGTGTTGGCAGCAGCTCTTGACATGGGAATTGATATACCTTGTTCAAAAAGAAGAGTCTGGGTGCATGAGATAAACCGTGCATGCAAGCAGCTAGGAGAATACCACCAACTAGTGCAAGAGCAACTTGCTGATATAGTAAGACCCACCCCGTTTGTTCCGATTTTGATTTGTTAGTGAGAGAGAAGGGACATTAAGGAGTTTAAACAGCAATAGTTTTAAAGTCTACTCTGATAACAAGAGATAGTTCACTGCTATTTTTTGGAAAGCTCTAGTTTGAAAATCTGCCATAGCCTGCAGCTGTGCAAAATGGCAAAAGCGAAGGATTGCTTCATTCATGACTACACAATATACAGAATCTTTAAAACTTTACGTTAAGCTGTAGTTATTATTAATCAAAAGGTTGAGGTTCAAGTCCAAGTATTATTGAATTAGGCCCTCAACCCTATCTGCTCCAGGAGTGGGCTCTAGTTTGCTTCTATATGCCAAAGATATGCATGTCATGCATATTGGATGTTCTCGATTGCCCCTAGTTGTGAGTGTGAGCGTGAATGGTTGTGTCTGTGTTGGCCCTGTGATGATCTGGTGAGCTGTTCAGGGTGTACCCTGCCTTCACCTGAAGTTCACTGGGATGGGCTCCAGCCTCCCAGTGACCCTAACACAGGATAAAGTAGTTCAGAAAAGGAATGAATAAATGAGAGAATACATGCATTCATTCTATCCTTAATATAATAGTTAATGTGAATTTGTATGTGTGCACATCCCTCTCCCTCAGGAATGTCAAGCTGTTGGAGTCCTGCGACAAAGGTAAGAATCCAAACACAGATTACTTTGTATCTGACCTGAACGCACCAAGATGCAAAGATTATGCAGATGAGCTGCAGACAGTAAATGAAGAAAGTCAGATGAAAAACATGGTAGATAGAATCATGGTGAGAGTTCTCCTTGACTGTTTTCTTATAAAATTTCAGTGGGAAATGAATGCTGATTTGGGGATTGTGGAATGAGTGGAATGAAGGTGTGGAATCAGCCTTATTTCTTGCATTCACTTTGACACTGTCTCTTGATTTGCACCATAAATCCCTTTTGATAGGTCAATAACCTATAATGTTAATGTCACAGTCCTGCCATTAGTTTTATAGCTTGTGTGTCCCTTCTGGATCTTAATGACCCATAGCTGGCAGAGCTGCAGATGTCCCCGGCCCACAGCTAAACTCCACGTCCCCCAACCCCAGAGTGTCCTCCAATCCCCCCCTCAACACACACACACACACAGGCACTTTTTTCTCTATTCCTCAAATCACTCTTGTTCCTATTTCTTTTCTCTGCACAGTGTCCTACTCATTGGTTTGTCCTTTTAAATCCCCATGTTCAGTGTGTCACATCCTCTTGCCTGCTCTTGTTTTCATTTGATTTTAATGATGTATGCTCACATGTAATACGGCAGGACCAAATTGCCATAATCAGTTAGCGCTAGGAAGTGTGCTGATTCTGGAACTCTTTGAGTAATTATGCTCATTGCCTTTATGCCTTCTCCCAGTGCTCATTTCACGGTCAGCCTCCCGCTGAGGGAGGATGCACAAGCCCTCAATGTGACCTTGCTCTCTGTTCCTAGGCCTGACCACAGCACTATTGATTCATGGATCTATCCGGCCTACGAGGTGCACTCATCGTACCCAGAGCCCAGTGACTTGGCTGCTGATCTCCAATTCTGGCCTTCTTTCTTGAGTCCCAGTGCCACAGCCCATTAGAAAGGTGTAGGGCTTTAAGCGGTACTTTGGATAATGCTGTCGACTCACACCTCCAGGGGGAATATGAAATGGTAGCAAGAGTGAGAAAGAGAGAAAGAGATCGAGAGAGACAGAGATAATGGAGCATCCTTGTAATGGCCTTTCCCTGGGAACCCCAGTGTAAACACAGCTAATGATATCAAAGTATGATAAGTTCACAGTCATAGTGTGGATGTTTCAAGCTCTTTCTCTGTCTTTCTCTCATTATCAATGAAACAGTGTAACCCAGTCTGCATAGATTGTTTGTAGCTTGGGGATAGATCCCTTGACTGGTGAGAGAGATTAGGACATGCCAAGCATGTGAGACACACTGTGAGGCAGTAGGATTACGTGCTGTACTAAGTGGACCAGGAAGATGAGTTGCTGAGATTGTTGAAGAGGTTCAGAAATCATCTTGATCCTTGGCCTAAGGCTACTAAAAACATGCTGTCACCCTTTGCTCTTTTGGTGAAGAGGAAAACCACTGGAGAGAATTCTAAAAGGACAATATGGCTATGTGTGGCTATTGAACTGAACATATTGTTCAGAAGGCAGCACGGTGACGCAGTGGTTAGTACATCTGCCTCACAGCAAGAAGGCCTTGGGCTCGGGCATTTCTGTATGGAGTTTGCGTATTCTCCCTGCACTTGTCGGGGTTTCCTCTGGGTACTCCGTTTTACTCCCACAGTCCAAAAACAACTGGCGATTCCAAATCACCCTTAGGTGTGAGTGTGAATGGTTGCGTGTGTTGCCCTGCAATGGCCTGGCAAGCTGTCCAGGGTATACTCTGCCCTCGCCTAGAGTTTGCTGAAATGGGTGCCAGCCTCCCCGTTAAACCCAAACAAGCAGAAATGTGGTTTAATAATGGCTTTACAGATATATAGTTTTGCTGTGCATGCATTAGTAAATGTCAAGGCTGAAAATAGATTTTCGTCTACATGAATTAGGAAAAGAGTGAGAAAACAAGCTTGTGCAAGTGCAGTTCACAGAATCAGAGCTGAAGGCCTCACTGAGGCAACAGAGCAAATGGAAAGTTATTCCAGCTGTCAAGCAGGCTCATGGAAGCACAGTGGTGGAGATGAATACACAGGCGGAGCGCTACAGGACCCACAGTATGTGACTGGAGAACACAGATCAATTAATGTGGTGACAAATTAGCACAAGCATTTCATTTAGCAATATGACACCAGTGGCAGCCGCTCTCCACTCCGAATTACATGGCTGATCGACGCTGCTTCCGAAAGATGCTACATTCAATGAATATAGAGTGCAGATGGAATGTCAACAGAGCCAGACCTTTTCAGGAAGGTTTACATCGCTACCTGACTGCAGGTCAGTTACAGAGAGCAGTAACAACACTGACATTTATACCATTGATGTCTCTATTGATGGAACATGGACACATATATTGTTCAGAAATAATGCCTGACACTTATCAGTAACCTAAAGCCATGGTAGACATGTTTATTTTAACATTGCTGTGTTGGCATTTCAACTTCCAATTTATAAGATTTTAAACAAAAACAAGGTATATCCACCTATAACTGTTTTTACAGTGCACAATGACTGAACGGGGCTTGTCTTGTCTTTGATTATGTGATTTTAAAATCAGGCCAAGGAGTTGCATTTAGCTTTTATATTAAAGTGGTGTGTTCTCCCATCAGCACATGTGCTCACCCAGAAACAAGTCCCCTGCACTAAGCACTCAATTATTTAGTAGAAGGAGAAAAGCCATCTCTCTCTCTCTCTCTCTCTCATCTTTTTTTGTTTCTTTTGTTCTTCATCTAGAGCGAGCAAAACATCAGCAGAACCTTATTTCTCTCTACATTCAGAAAATGGCTCCCACAGAAATTGAGGGGAAAACTGAACTGGATATTGCCTTGTAGCAAAAAGAAAAAAAAAAAAAAAAAACGCCAAAACATACATTATATTGTATAGACACATAACACCCCAAACCTCACCACACATTGCTATCATCTATAAAGAGAGAAGCTCTGCTTACATTAGCAAAGCAGCTTTAGGATGTCTGACATGGGTGAATTTTATCTCTTTTCTTGCACTTCCTGTCGGGCAGCTGAAAGTGATCCCCGATTAGATTAGGTGTGTGAGTGGCATGGTGGCGGCTCAGGGCCAGGCCGCGTGGCGCCGTAGCCCAGGCTGAGCAGGCAGTGTGCACTCTGGGCTCTGGCACACTGGAACGATGAAGGAGAATGATTAATGACCAGCCCTCGCTATCAAAGCGCCGCACCGAGCTCGAAGATGAGAGATTGCTTTCTGACGATCATTAAATCCTGTTTGCCACATCTGCGGGTGCGCACTTTTCATCTGGCCCCTGACGGGCAGGGGAGGGCTGAGACACACGGCGGCCAGGCGGTCAGAGGAGGATGCTGGGTGTAGTGAGGACTATAGGAATCTTCCATCTATTACAATAACGTTAGTTAAAAGCCTGCTTCCGGCCACAGCTGGATTTTACCAACTTTCACACCTTTTCCTCACACCTCTGTATTCATGCTTGCATTATATTACAGTGCTGAAGCTTTACACTGTTATTTTCAGATACAAACACACATGTTGGATATGGAAAAAATGTAAGATAGGAAAAATATATTTTTTAAGACCAGAAAAAAAAAAATTGCGAAAATAATAGTGTGTAATGTTCATATTCTGATAAACGCAAGCAAAAGAAGGAAACTGACAAGAAATCAAAGTACATAAAATCCTCTATCAGAGAGAGATATAGCTATATGTGACAGCAGATTCACTTTAAACAAATTTGCACGACTGGATTTACATCCACGCGCCCTATTTCATATATGAACATGCTCCTTCACTGAGCTGAGAAATTGGCAGGTCTCTGTAGAATCAAGTTATATGATCCTCTTTCTTCTGACTGAACATCAATAAAACATTCTTGTACAGATACAGCTGGATTTTCATCTCCTTTCAGTGCAGCACTACAGAACAGGGCCCTTCAGAGAGGAGGTATATTAAACACAACTCAGAAACTCAGCTATGACACGAAGAAGAAAACAGAAAAAGCACATACACTTAAAAAATAAGGGGCAAGATCTGAGCCCTATAATAAACACTACTGCTCTAGCATTGTTTTGTGACTTAAACTCATCCAGCCATACACTGAAGAGGTAGAGTGTGAAGGGACGAGGGCTAATACCCATGATGGGTAAATACATGTTACTCACCCAAAAATACATCATCATTTCGGCCACAGGACAGGTGAGCACGAACCAAAGGAGAAAAGAAGTAGGGGAGATGTGATGGCCACCTGAGCGCAGTGGGACGGGCTAAAAGTCCGAGAGGTTTTCTGTTTGTATAGCTTTTCTTCTTTCTTCTCAGGTGCTCTGAAAACACGTCTCTTTTACTGAGTCCCCTCCTCTTCTTTTCAGTAATCTGGGAGATTTTTTGTTTTTTTGGCTGAGGGGGAAAACACGGAAGGGACAGGGAGAAAGGGAGGTGGAAAAACACTGCCTGATCTTACTTTGCACCTTCCACTAGCTCCTTTCGTCTTCTCGATGACCACACAAACTGCCTTTAGTTCTCCTTTTCTCCACCACTCACATGCACTCCACTCCTCTCTCTCTCTCTCTCTTTCTCTCTGCTCATATGCGTTTGGTCTCTCCTGATGTCAGCACACTGGCTGCTTTGCGCTCTTATTGCTGAGTGGGAGAGCTCTGCTTCTAGGGCAGGCACTCCAGAAGCTGTTTGACAGCGTTCTCCAGCATTGCTCCAGTAATGTATTGCTCTTTGCTAGAAGGGAAAATCTTGCTTTAGTAACTGATATAGCCAGGTCTTCACAATAGCTACTCATCCAAGCCAGAACAGAGAAGGAGCTGAGGAGCACACACGTGTCTTCCACCTCTGCTACAGAAAAGAGCTGAGAAGAGGTGTATCTCACTGAGAAGCGGCAGGAGAATTCTCTCTTCACTGTTACCCAGCACAAAAAAAAGTCGGCCACAGCAACAGCCAAGAAGCAAACAGCTGATAAACTCGAGAGGAGTAAAACTGTTAGTGCTCATAAAAGGTGCAGATCAGTCTCTTTCGTCTTTTTCCTTGCTTCTTTTGTTTAGTTCGTTTTTCTAGTGCTTTTTTCCTGGTGCAATGCTAGTGAAAAAGATGAGGCTGGGATTCAGGGAGAGAGGGCTCGGTGGATTCCGGCGCTGCGCACTTTGGCCAATCAGGAGTCAGCAGCTGCTGTTAACGAACCGAGGGAGTCGCTTGGCTCCATGCAGTGAGTAGAGCTGCTCTTTGGGCTGGCAGAGTCAAAGACCAGTGTGTGTGTGTGTGTGTGTGTGTGTGTGTGTGTGTGTGTGTGTGTGTGTGTGTGTGTGTGTGTGTGTG
>JAOUQZ010000051.1:11340820-11357782 GCA_028564935.1 Neosilurus hyrtlii
CACACACACACATACACACACACACACACACACACACACACACACACACACACACACACACACACACACACACACATGTATATATACATATAATGAAACCGCAATAGCTCTCTCTCTCTCTCTCTCTCTCTCTCTCTCCCTCTATATATATATATATATATACACACACCTTGTGAATGGCTGTGTGAAATATGAAGTGGTGAATTGTGAGTGGAAATGTACATCAAATTGTGGGATATATATTTAACGCATTAAGCATTTCACATTTCACAGCCTCAGACATTAAGTTTGGAAACACATTAAGAAAGCAACAGTAATTAGGAGGAGTAAAAAATTATGAATAAGAAGAAGAAGGAGAAGAAGAAGAAGAAGAAGAAGAAGAAGAAGATGAAGAAATATCAATAATGTTAAAGCACCTCCAGTGTCTCCTAATCGTAGTGTTTCAGACTTATGTGCTTGGATTACCCTGGGTTTGTACTGCGGCATGATGACATCTCAGCGATTCAAAAAAGCGTCCAATCGTAATACATCTTAATAATAGCAGCAACATTTTTGACAGTCAAAACGTTTGCCATGATCAGTGTGATCATCACAAATTCATCAAGTTCCCTCAAGATCATCACGATTGGTGAACACTACAGGTAAACACCACCTCTCTCAAACTGTGGAAATTGCGGACAGCAAATCATGCTCCAGTGTAAACAAAGGGTTATCAAAAGTGTAATGAAAAGTTCTGTTCAACTTTTTTCTTTTCTTTTCTATTTCTTTAAAAAAAAAAATCAATCTTTCTGTTGGGAAAAATATTGTTCTATGCTTGTTTCTAAGAAAATTTCACATCATATATTTTATATGGCTATATACTTCAAAACTCAAAACCATCAACCAATACACTCATTCAATGCTCAGTTGTTTAGATTTCCTGTTTCTGCTAACTGGTATGTTCATTGTTAAATGTTTGCTTTCCAAACACAGCTTAAGCCATTAGGCCATATTAATAAACTGCATTAGTGTGTTTGTAGATGGCTTAATCTGTATATATGGCTATATTTTCCAAAACTCAAAATAGTTTTAAATATTTAAACATAATTTTTTCCCTCCACAATTCCCAATATATCCATTACTGAATGTTCACATTTAAATCTAATTAAACAACTCACAGTTCTACATTATACGCAGTGTAATTGTCAAGTGTGCACAGATATTTCTCGTGGCTGAGGGGCCAAGAAGCACCATGATTTATAATTATCCATGCTATTCAATATACATTGCATTTTTAGCCCTTGCTGAGAATGATTATGTCTAAAGGGAAATTCCATGTTTTTTAATGTGTTTTCAACCAATTCACTCAGTCGATGCTCAGTTATTTAGATTTGGTGTTCTTGGTAACTGATATATTCACTTCACTGTTAAACGTTTGCTTTCAAAACAAAGATTAACCAGGCCATAGCAACAAACGGCATTACTATACACTATACAGGGACAGTTCAATATGATTGGTCCACCATCTTAGGACTAAAAACACTATTCTGAGTGGATAATTCTTAAATCAAAATAACAGTCACTCACAGTTTCTCCACATTATTATCACACTTTAAAATGGAAAAAGAAACCATAACAAACACATTTTAGTTTGTTTATCTTTATTAACATAATAACTATATATTACAACACCTTTGCATAGCGCAGTTCAACATTTGTTTCCATATGTTACTTTCGTTTTTGAATGCATAGGATGAACAGACCAGAATGGATGCTGTTATCTACATTGCTAACTTGACTCAAAGTGCTGAGCTCACCTGACCTGCCTCAGTGTCATGGATAAAATATGAAAATATAAACTACGGAAATCTTGTTTTATTTTGCTTTTCCTCATTTCTGCTTAGTATAAAGATAAACTCTTAAACAGAGCCGAGAGACACCATACAAAGACTTAGACACCTGATCATGCATGCTCTCAAGCTCATCTATCATGATCACAAAATAATAAATAAAATATAAAAGTCTAATTTTAGTCTGCTTTCTACACATGTAGTATATACTTAAACAATAATGCTCCACAGGCTGGGTGGATTTCAGAATTAAAAAGTCCCCTTGACATTCCATCTCAGAGACTATCAAGTGACATCCACCTCAGCTTTGGAGAATAACTGGTAATAAATGTTATTTATACAGTATATATATCTTGAAGACCAACCCCCAATTAATAATATGGTTATTACAATATAATAATATGATATATACAACACTGGGCTTTCAATTAAATGTACTCAAAAGTTGGCTGGACCTGACCCCGCGTGAGACGTGACGTGGGCAATGCTAGTTAAAAATTAGTTGCAAAGCTAACACAGAGATGAATAACAGTTCAGACTCACCCTCTCACCTAGAGGGTCACGAGCCGACCTAATCCCCATGTCTTTGGACTGTGGTTTGGAAAAGCCATAGGCATGGGGAGAACAGGCAAACTTACCACACAGAGGCCCCAGTTAGCTGTGAGGTTTGAACAAGGACCAAACTATCACTCTCATCTGAAAGAAAATTGGATTGTCAGGAACACAAGAACCAGGCACAGGAACTGGAAAGTGCCGGAACCCAGTCCACAGTCCTCTGAATTTTCATTGCAATGGACTGCGAGGCCGGGGAAGGGTAATTTTAGATTAGGGAATCTAAAATTGTATAATCTTATTCTACTTGTTATAAAAGCCCTGTGTGTTTTCTTTTCGTTTGTTTTTAATTTGTGGTTTACTAATGCTCCAACTTTTTAGGGCTCTTGGCATCAAGACCTGGCATCTAGCGAACTAATAAATTCCAACACTAATAAGCCCCAATGTACTGCATTGTAATGCAGGGAGTTATTATTTAGATAATAACACAAATGCAACAGGAGACTTTTAATGTTACAATGCCTACAGTATATAACACTCTTTTCCTCATTAATTCCAAAATGTTTAATTAATCATTTAATCTAATGAGCAATAGCAGTTTAATTACACTTCATATAATTAGCTTGTGTAGCTTGCAGTGCCCTGGCGTCTCATCCAGTCTGTATTCCCACATCATGTGCAGTTCTCATGGGTTAAGCTTCAGATCTACTGTGACGCTGGCCAGGAAAAAGTGGCTAGTGAAGATGAATGAATGGATCAATTAATTATGAGCTTCTGTATCATCATATATTCAAGCAAATGAGGTCCCTAAAATGCCTCATTCCTTTTTCATGTTTTATTCTATAAGCATGTCATACATACAGTTTTATTACTTTATGTCAACCACCTTTTCTTACTTGCAGTCTGGGAGCTTCCCTTTTGCCTTTGTGATGTGACATCACAGTCATGAGATTTTGATGATGTGTGTCAGTATGAAAATTCAGTTATAGCAGTGAGAACCTGCTCTTGTTAGAGCAAGCCTCACAAGCAGCTGTGTCTGTACATATCACCTGATGGTCCACATTTCCTGAATCCACTTATATTTGCCTAATAATGGTGTTCTTATTCATTTCCAATTTCTCAATGCCCACAGCAATAAACATCACGGGGTTGGCTCGGTGGTGTAGTGGTTAGCACGTCCACCTCAGAGCAAGAAGGTCCTTCGTTCGAGTCTCTGCCTTGGACATTTCTGTGTGGAGTTTGCATGTTTTCCCCACTCCGCTTGAGTGGGTTTCCTTTGTGTACTCTGCTTGTCTCCCACAGTCCAAAGCCATGCACATTAGGTTAATTGGCTGTTCCAAATTGCCCCTAAGTGTGCATGTGAGTGTGAATGATTGTGTGTGTTGACACTGTGATGGCCTGGCAGGCCGTTCAGGAGGTACCCCGAATTCCCCCAGTGTCGGTGACCCTAGCAGTCATTCCAGTGACCCTTATAGTAGGCAAATGATTGGTGTAAACTTTCATTCCTCAACTGGCAATAGAATAATAAAAAGACCACAGCGTGGTATAGTTAACACAATCATATAACCAACCTACTAAACTGGCTGTAAACTTATTTAAAACTAAGAGGGTGTCTTTAACATACATCATATGGGCAGAAACATTGCCTGCTTCAGACATATCTATAATTTATATTTCAGGACAAAGAAAGCAAGTACCCTACCACTAATGATAGTTGGATTAGCTGAATAATTTGCTTGTATGCATGATGGCACCAACTTTATTTAACCAGAAAGTTTTAATAATACATGAAATCTGTATAACTTGTGAATTTGTAATTAAGTGTTAAATATGTTAACATGAAATCATCAGAATACAATGACCTAAACCTTCATTCTGCAAGCTTTCTAGGCACCATTATACTTAATGTACTCTTATGCAACCAGCAATGCTAATCTAATTTTTTTCCAACCTTCTTTTTTATATATGTATAGGATTACAAGCACTGTCCCCCCGGATCATGCTAAGTTGCATCCCTGACTCGGTCCTATAAATTTGTACGGCAGTGGAAATGGGAGGAATTTAGGAGGTTATTATAAAGCATGTCATAAGAAAATGTTTAAAAAGTAGAAGTCATGCCAACATAAATTGTATAGCAGGCTATCAAACATTACTGTCTCTGTGTGACAACTGAGCATACATTTCTCTCATCTTGCCAATGAAACAAACTGACAATGAAAAGCACCATCTGTGTTTCTGATACTGCCCCTGTCATTTACAATCATACCTCACCACACATACAATACTCATCACGTTAATTCTACTGGATGTGCAAAATCAATGTGACAAAGTGAATGTTAGATACCCAAGGCAGTCAACTTTTGTATAAGCAGGTACAATTTGAAGTAGAAATACAGTATATTCCTACCTATCTGTACATAAGCCTTGTTTGAAAGTTCTATACACAAACAACTATTTTAATGATCGAGAAAAGAAAAAGAAAGCACTGAGTTTGGTGATTTCTATTTTTAACCTCAGAACTCTACAAAATGAAATGCTCAAAAGCAGCCCTGGGCCCATGTTCTGTTTTGTGTAAGGAACAAAGCACTCATCTCATTTGGGAGGATTTGAATGAAGGAGGACTTAATAAATGGATCTGACACGCAGTGATTTGGAGTGCCGGCACTTTGCCATAGAATAGAAGAGATAAGCAATTATATTATCATACAGGTCTGCAATTATTTTAGTAGTAAATTAGGTAGATATTTTATATATTTCAACAATAAGAATGTACAATTATTACAGTTGGGATTGTGTGGGTTACACCACTGCACGTCTAAACCAATTCAAACTAATTCTTCAGTGGTACGTCAAATTAAAGGTAAGTACTACATTAGACTACATTATTGTAAAACACATGAGCAGTGTAGTAAAATGAAGCCATACTGTGTATGTGCCATCTTAAAATGTTATTATCGAGCATATTATTAATTTATTAATTCATTGCTTATGTATAAAAACTGTGTGTTGTGATGCTTAAGACTCAGCCCATTGTAGTAACAGTGTCATGTCATGTCCTGTCAATTGCTCATGGATTCTGTCTTTGCGTTCTTAAACCACTCCTTTTTCTTTTCTTTTTTTTGTTAGGGATATTCATTCGAAAGCCATGCTGCACCTAGTCCATGTTTACATTAAATCAATTCACAGTTAAGTTATAAGCTGGACATGGAACACACCAGGTTGTGCAAATATATCTCACCCAGTGTATCCATTTGGGAAATCAAATCTAAATCAACACTTTCCCCTATTAATACTACAAACAGATATTCTTACAGTTTGATCATGAATAAAACATGCCATGTTCACCATGTTCACATATTATATGTTAATGAGTAATGGGGGGGGGGGGGGGGCATCTATGTATGTATGTATGGGTAGAGAAAAGGGATTTTATATTCAGCCCTGATTCTACAGCATACTGCATAGTGCATCCTGTCAAACATGCAACCCCATGTCGTGGTAAATACAGTATTTTTCAGCAATAATGATGAATGAATACATAAATCTTAAACATGTAAGCATATTGTGCATAAACTATAAACTAACCCCCCAAGGAACAATTCAGAACAGACTAGGGAACTGTACGAGACACAAAGATAAAACTGATTTGAAAACCTCATGGGAGTCATCGTATTGCTGAATCAAGCATATTAAACTTGATAACATGTCTTATGAATAACCTTGACATTTTTATGTCACCCAGATTTAGGAAGAGTTATTGAAAATCAGATTCTGCATGCTCATGCTAAAGTAGGACATGCTTACACACTGAAACACTGAAATGTACAGAATCTTTTCCCTACACTTATTACACTCATATGCACTGATCAGCCATACCATTGAAACCACTGGACTGGTCTGCAGCTAGGTAGGCCCAAACACAGCAAACTGCAAAGTACTGTGTGTTCTGACACTTTTCCATCATGGCCAGAATTAACAGTTTCAGCAATTTGTGCAGTGTCTATTCTATTACTATACAATAATTAATCAATTCATTCATAATTCATTCACCAAACCGCTTATTCCTATAAGGGTTGCGACCACCACACAACCATCCACATTGACACTCACATCTGGGGCAATTTGGAAGAGCCAGTTAGCCTAATGTGCTTGTTTTGGTCTGTAGGAGGAAACCGATGTACTAAGAGGAAACCCATGCAGGCACAATGTGAACATGCAGACTTCATACAGCAATGCCCTTGCCGAACCCAGAACTTGAACCTAGGACCTTCTTGCTTTAAGGTGGATGCAGTAGACACTACGCCCCGTTTAATCCTAATTAGGGCTGCGGGGAGGCTGACTCAGGGCAAAGGTAGGGTACACCCTTAATAGCTTGCCAGGCCATTCCAGAGCCAGCACTGACACAACCATTCATGCTCACACTCAGACCTAGGGGCGATTTGGAACAGCTAATTAGCCTACTGTGCATGTTTTTGTGATGTAGGAAGAAACCGGAGTACCCGAAAAACCAACACAAGCATGGGGAGAACATGCAAACTCCACAAAGAAATGGCAAAGCCTGGGAATCAAACTCAGGCCTTCTTGCTGTGAGGCGAACGTGCTAAACACTGCACCACTGCGCCGCCTAGTATAACAGTTATACTGTAATAAAAGTTACCTACAATAATTACCACATACAAGTGTTTATCCCTAGTCATATCATTTTAATTATTTGCATATTACAATTAGTGTATTAATCTATTAAAATTGCATATTACAATTAGTGTATTAAAAAAACACAGGAATGAGTGCCTCTGTGGGATTAGAACAGATGTAGTAGCCTTCATGCGCCCCTGTGAGCCTTGGGCACCCATTACACTTTTGCCGGTTCACTGGTTGTCCTTCATTGGGCCATACACCCTACAAGACCTGGTGTTTTAGAGATGAATATACCCAGCTTTTTTTCACCTTCACAGAGTGGTATTTTTCAAAGTCACTCAGGTCCTCATGCTTGCTCATTTTTCCTGCCTCCTACACATCAACTTCTACAACTGATCGTTCTCCAACTCTTTACGGGTGTCAGTGTAACAAAATAATGGACATTATACACTCATATTGTTTTTCAGGTTATGTCTATATCAGTACAAGTCCTAATAATAGTGAATGAAAAACTAAAAACATAATAATAATAGTAATAATGATAATAATAATAATAATAATAATAATAATAATAATAATAATAATAATAATAATAATAATAATAATAATAATAATAATAAATAATAATAATAATAATAATAATAAAAAAATAAGAAGAAGAAGAAGAAGAGGAAGAAGGAGAAGAAGAAGAAATAAAATAAATAAATAAACACACAATCAGAAAGCTATTTTATAACGACCAAATAGACTGAAATGTGCAATGCATCATTTTAGAATCAATTGCCTACTCATTGATTGGAAGTCAGATGACAAACCAGATGGAGGAGAAGGCAGTACACTGTCTATTTGGTAATAGTACAATACCTTTTCTCATACTGCAGTAAAAGACACTCAGATTACAGGAGTTAAGTATTTAGCTCAAACCTTTCAACATAACACAAATAAAATCACTGCCAGATTTTGCTGAAACAATCTAAATATATTAATCTAAACTTGAATCAATTCCAAGTCAAGCCTCATGTAATCCATTTTCAGTCACGTGTTCTCATCAATCCAATTATCATCCCTGTGTATAGCAGGCACATTGGATTGAATCAATTCTGAACAATTCCAGCAAGTTTACATCCTCCAAACCTAATGTATCTGCTCAAGGATCTAGTGATTGACGAAACTCTCTTCCATCAAAGCGTGGGAGAGCTGTCAGCAGAAAAGGCAACTGATAGGGCCTTCAGACAGTAGGTGATCTATGATGTCTCCTCCTGAATGACAGACACTGAGCGAGGCATGATGTAGATGGATAGATAAAATAGAGGGGCGGTGTTGTCTAGATTGTTGTATGCATAGATGTTTTGTGTGTGTATGAGACAGAGAGAGAGAGAGAGAGAGAGAGAGAGAAAGACAGCTTATATGACTGAGCTTATATGAATTTATGTGTGCATACTGCTTGACACACAATAGATGTTTAGAAAAACCATCCCATCCTCTTACCATCATATTTTTTAACCCCCCACATCCCCCAACTCCAGTGTACCCTCCTCCAAGGCTCCATAGTGCAATGATTTAAAGGTGCTGAGATTTGTGGGTTCAACCCACGGCCAGACGTGCTGACACCATCATAAATCAGAGAGTGGGCTGCCACACAGAGCCTACCTGCAAACCAATACCACCCCCACCCCCACCTGGACAACTGAGTCTGAAACGCTGACGCCACGATGTTTAGGCCATGCTGGACACAAACACGCATCACAAGCAGCCCTCATTAACTCCTGAGCCTCAGCTTCCCAAACACAGCCATGCAAGGCCAGCACTCGAAACCAGGTGATTAGGGAACAGCAGACCACACACAACGAGCACTTGTTCGATTCCCAGATGGGGCTTCAAATGATCTGACAACCTGAGGTGTTGTTCCCTCCAGCTAAACAAACCACTTCTAATCTGAGCCATAAATGGGAGACTTTCTTGTTTTTCTCAGCCTAATGCATTTTTCGAGAGGTGTCTTGGGGTCCAGTGTAAATTCTGCAAGAAATTAGAGCTAGAAATCAAATTAGAATTAAACTCTCGCCTCTGATTAAATAAGTGACCGTGTTCCGGATATGCCAGGTTTGTTTACGTTAGTTGAGCAGCAGTGGTACACCACTAATGAAGAAATTAATTTGAACTGATCCTGCATTCATATAATTCAGAGGGTTTACAAGACTTTACACAGAGACTTTATTGCACACATGCAAAAACAGAGGTTGGATAATAAGCCAGCATTTCTTATTACCTTTTGTGTACTTTCTGTGGTGTACCGTACTCCTTGACCTTTCATCAAAGAGGAGGAGGCCTAAAAATGCCACAAGTGCCACTATTGTCAAACCCCTGACTTTTAAGTGGACCATTACTGTCAGTACATCCTGTCTTCATAGTTGACCAAACAGACTTTAGGATAGCCTTAGCAGCACCTGGGACCACAGGCCACCAGGTGACATGTTGTTAATTAAAACTATGTGGCTTTCGGGGCTTGGTCCATCACTCACAGGACAGCATCACCTTTAAAGGAAGCGGGAACAGTACTAAAAGGGATATAAAACAAGGGGGTGGGTAAATGCAAGAAAAAAGAGCCACTAATACTAACAAATGACCAACTTAAAACAGAGACCAGTTATCAGTTCCAATCAATATTGTTTCTTTTTCTTTAACCCTGAAATGTAGAGCAAAGCCTAAATATTACTTATTTCTCTTTATTACATTATTAGGAAAATTAGAACCTAAAATGGGTGGCACACAGTGGTGCCACAGTAGTGGTTAACAAATCTGCCTCACAGCAAGAAGGCCCTGGGTTCAAGTCCTGGGCCCGATGAGGCCGTTTCTGTGTGGAGTTTGCATGTTCTGTATGTGCTTGCCTGGGTTTCCTCTGGGTACTCTGGTTTCCTCCCACAGTCCAAAGACAAGCATATTAGGCTTATTGGCTTTTCCAAATTGCCCCTAGGTTTGAGTGTGAATAGTTGTCTGTGTGTTAGACCTGAGGTGGACTGTTCAGGGTGTACTCCACCTTCGCCCATTGTCGGCAGAGATAGGCTCCAGCCTCCCCATGACCCTAATAGATTGGCAAATGAGCAGAACACTGTTTATATCGTGTTGTACTGTACCAGAAGTCATCATCTTGTAAATACTAGTACAGGTCTCCACTGACATCAAGTCATACCGTGGTACTGTCATTTATAAAAACATTTTCTTAATGATAAGTCTCAGTGACTTTGAGATGTCTTAGCAACTAAGCACTGCTGACTCTGGCTGCCTTGTTATTACTTGGCCTTTTGTCTGTGAATATGGTACTAATGGTACTAATTTAACATTGCTATCTTGCATATGGGGTCCACTCCGGCATGGTGGTTAGCACTCTTTTCTCACAGCAAGATGGTCTTGGGTTTAATGCCAGTGAGGGCATTTCTGTGTAAATTTTGCATGCTCTCCCTGTGCTTACGTAGGTTTCCTCTGGGTGCTCCAGTCTCTGGATATGTCTGAATGCTACTGGGTTTGAGTGTGAATGGATGTATTTGGCTATATTGGAGCTGCAGTGGTCTATTGAGCTGTTCAGCATGGACCCTGCCTTCACCTGGAGTCAGGCTGAGATGTAACTATAATGAAGATTAGGTGGTCTGAAAGGTTTGGACATTGTGACTTTCAAATGGCAGATCTTTCTGTGTGGATTTTGCATGTTCATGCCATGCTGGAGTGGGCTACCACTTTCCTCCTACAGTCAAAAGACACAAATTAGGTCAACTGGCTACTGTAAATTTCCCATATATTCCCATAGAGTGTGGATGGATGGTTATTCTTGGGAATATGCTTATACTGGGGTAAAAATATACATTGTCTCAAAAAACACGGGAGTGTCCCAATCCACCAAAAGGTGCACAATGGGAATATGGAGCAATCTTGTTTAGCTTTGCCATGACGATTTGTGTAATGACCAATGCTTGTCTGATTATAAGAAGCTTTTGGAAAATCAAATGGATTCTTCTTCTTACATTGGGTCTGCTTTCTTACAATATACATACATTATATATGTACCTTAACAGGAGTGGGGATACACAGTTTGATCTATAGTATTGAATGTTATGAAGTAAAACAGCACTGAAATGTTTACTGTAATAAGATCATGGATCACCTCTTTAGTCATTAGTAAGACTAACCTCTTATCAGTGAGCTCTAGGTGAAAGACTGATTGATTGCAAAGTTAAAGCATATGGTTTATTGATGGGCCATTTAAAACAACTGAAAGTAGGAGTCAGGTCTCCAGAGAACAAGTCTGATTAGACACTTGCATTAGATATGTTCACCTAGAAATTTATTATTGCTCATGTTTCTTGTCCCAGGTGAAAATCTAACCACATAAACAGAAGTGAGACGATCACAGTCAAAGCTCTGAAATATACAAATAAATAAATGAAAACACACAATGAAATATTCACCTTATTCTACACTGCCAAACTAAATAAATAAATAAAAGTACCGCATGCTGATATTTTGTTGCACCACCTTCAGCCTTGATTACCATGGCAGTGTTTTGACAAACTTCAAAGCAACATCATAATATGTATGTGCATCCAGAGGTGGGACCATCTTTCTCTAAAATCTTTAATTGAGGGGAGAGGTGGCTCGGTGGTTAAAGTGCTGGCTTACTGATCCGAAGGGTGGGGGATCAAAGCCCACTATCATTGAGTTGTCACTGCTGTTCCCCCAGTGCAGCTAACTGGGTTATCAAAGGCCAGCCATGCCTCTCACTGTCTGTGGTGAGAGGCATGTAAAAGAACCACTGCAAGAGTAGGCCACTGGATTACTGTTAGCGTGCTTCTGCCCTATGATGGCCTGGCAGGCTGCCCAGGGTGTACTCTGCCTTTGCCCAGAGTCGGCAGAGATGGTCGCCAGCCTTCCCACGACTCAAATTAGGATTAAGCAGGTCAGAAAATGAATAAAAGGATCTTGAATTGACGACAGGAAAATCGAGCCCCTCCAATCGTACCACTCTAAAGACAGGATTCAGAGGTGCCAGTTATGTGTGAGAACAATTCCTAATGCTCCCTGAACCACTCTTCCATTATTTAAGCCCAGATTTTTTTATCCATGCCATTAGTGAAAGTTCATTGATGAGATAACCTGGTCATTTAGTACATCCAAGTTGTTAGCTGATTTTATTGTCACATAATGTAGCTGAGCATTGATCTGACCAACTGGAGCAACAATGCCATAGCAATTACATGCTGTGATCAAGATTAAAGGTGGTCCAACAAAATACAAGAGTTTTTTTGGCCAGGCAGTGTATATTGGTGTGTGTGTGTGTTTTTTTTTTTTTTTAATAATTTCTGGCTAGTCTAATAACTATTATAAATATTTAGGCACTGCCTAAAAGTAGATCTCCAAAAATGTTTGCATGTGTAAGAAAAATGCATACGTAAAGTAAGGGAATAAGCTGTGAAGTGCAAGTGCATTAAGCACTGATGGCAGTGGCATGCACACAATATATATTTTCCCATTTTTACATTCATTATTTATTAGGTTGCATGTGTTGGCAAGTGAGCATGGACGTAACAACAAAATCAAGCTCATAGCTTTACAACATTTGCATAAGTATGGTGCTCTGAAGTTCTGCTATTACTATTCTATTCTAATAGAAAAAAATAAGTGCCAAATTGGTGTTTTGCTGGCAATGGAGATTACCCTCTGACTCGTCCATCCGAAATCTCCCAGCCATTTCTGGGTTGAGGTCTGGTGGCTGTGAAGGCTGTGGCATTTTACTTATATCATCTTCATACTCATTAATCCATAATAGGGGCAGGCCCTCGCCTGTGCATGGGAGCACTATCATCCTGGAAGAGACCACTCCCATCAGGAAAGTCACATTTCATTATGGGTAAAGGTGGTCAGTCACATACCTCTATAATAATTTGCAGTGACTTTTCATTCTTGGGAACAAGTAGATCCCAACCATCCCGGTAAACCATAAAAAATGTAATAGATCCAGCTGTTTTCCTTTAATCGGTCACTCTTCAGCGTGTACTTTTTAGCCTTTCTCATTTCCACTTAATGACTCATAGACAGAACGACCTGTACAGTGAAGATTATTTACATAAGAAGAGGGATGTCCTCCCTGATCACTGACCCTGCTGTAGGCACCACATTCCCATCTTTCACAGGACCACACTTTGTGGAAGCTGCTTTTAGAAAAGGGAAAACAAAAATCAATCAGACGCATCTCAATTAATCTGGTGAGTGGCGCATTGATCGTGGCTCTAAATTGGGTCAACAGGATTGTCTATTTAAAGGGCAGGACCCTTTAATCATCATTTTAGCTGCAATAGACTGAGAGAGTCACATTGTTCCTGATAGCTGGCACTAGTTCTCCAGAGGAACAGCATCTTCCAAACCCTTATCCCATCCAAGAATACTCAGGGGGTTGCATTCATATAGCCATAAAACCACACAATGTAGGAACCTCCTTCTGTGTCCGGTGCAATCGCTGCACAGTTTTGATTAAGATGTGTGGGAATTCGAGTAGTGCCAGCTACAGCTGCAGACACACACAGTATGGTGTGGATGCAGCTCTGCAGTGTTTCACACTTTCCCATAGCTCATTTCTCCTTTCTTTACAAGGCCTTAGAATGCCTATGGTATTCTGTGCACTGATGGAGTGCATCTGTATGACTCAGGGTGTTATTGCTGCATATTTGATCACAGCTTCCCTGCTGCCTGCGTAGTGCAGGTAGTAAATGTAAAAAACTCAGTACCATACAGTATATCACTGCTAGGGGCTACAGGAGGACAGCACAGTTCTATTCTTCAGCTAGCAGCAATTTTCATTGTTTCTCACTCTCTCTCTATCTCTCTCTCTCTCTCTCTTTCTCTCTCTCTCCTCTTTCGCTCTCTTTCTCTCTATCTCTCTGGTTCATGATTTACACAAGCTGTCTATGAAGGCTCTGGAGGAAGCCTCCTTATGAAAGAGGATGACTGTCTTAAGAGTTTTGATGATGAATGTTGCCGTGTCGATGTGGAGGCACGTGAGGTAGGAGTGCCGGTTGTTTATGGATGGGGCTGAGATCGCATGGCAGCCGCTGTAAATCCACTACACATGCACCTTTGGGAGGAGGGGGGAGGGGGGTATAAAGTGTGTGTATGTGTGTGTGTGTGTGAGAGAGAGAGAGAGAGAGAGAGAGAGAGAGAGTACTAATACTAATACTGTAATGCTAATGAGCACATTTTATAAAGAAACAAAGGCAAATCATAATATGCACATGACATGATAATAAGTTATGTTTAAGATGTAAAAGAATATTAATACATTACTTAAAATTAGCAAATAACACGTCCGAAAAATATATGAATACAGCTATGAGCAGGACTCACACTATTATTTTTTTTCCAGAATGAGTCACAAGCCGAGTCCACAGGTACGCATCAGGACCAGGATCCCACAAAACACAACTACAGAGTCATGTACGTGGGAGGTTTTTACTTTCATGGAGACAAAATGTGAGTTATGAAGCTTGTAGGACAAAGGAGAGTGTACAGTGTTCAGTGTTCATTCAATCATCCATAGTAACTGCCTAGTCTGGATTGCACTGTTTAAAAATACTAGCCTGTTTAGGCCTATTTTAGTTTCTTCCAAAACGCTTTATCATTTATTAGTGTCACAGGGAGGCTGGAGCATATTAAACCACTCACCAGACCATTGCAGGGCCAACATGCACACATACACACCCACAACCATTCACACTCTCATTCACACTTAGGGGCAATTGAAAATATCCAATTAGTGAATGTTTTTGGAACTCCACAAAGAAACACCCTCACCGGGCACAGGGATTGAACTTCTGTGAGGCAGAAGTGCTAACCACTATGCCACAGTGCTGCCCTGTTTAGGCCTGTATTTTTGGAAATAGAAACAAAGTAAATATCAGAAAATAGCATAGGCAGGTATAGGCTTAGGTCACACAATTATGAAATTTTGAAGCACTAAAAATATACAAGTGCGAATATTGTATTATATGCATTATTCATTGTGTTACACCCCTACTGTGTACAAACTCCTTAAGTGAATAAAACTCCTCAATGTTCTCACTTGTTTGGTGAAGGTGACTCAGACATCTGTGTTAGCAGCGTGCAGTTCTGAGCAAACATACCTTACATCATCTACAGCAAAATGCAGCCTTAATAGGTGAGGCCACAGGAGAGCTCAACCTGTCCCACACTCTTAAGACATCTATAACCAGTTCCACATCCAGAACAGCCAGCTAAAAAAAGCAACCAAGCTCTATTAATGAATGTGTTTATTTATTTCCTTCTATAGATTTTAGGAGCAGGGTGGAACCACTGGAACCACTGAAAACTCGATTTGTGAGGGGAAATTATAAGAGTTTAGGGGCAAGTAGGTGGGGTCAAATCAATAGTTTACAGAAGCCACCGAAGCTATCCGCTGGTCAGTCCCCCACTCAGACCCTTCATCTTGGAGAAAGACGAGCAATAACTGAAGCAAGGAAGCAAATTACCATCATGGCTGATCAATTAATGGCTCACATTCATTAAGTGATAAATCGATTAATGAGCATGTTTTTCTTCAAGATGCTAACACGTGATTATGGATCCTTTCATTACATGTTTTAAAAAGAAACACAGAAAGGTGGCTATTGTTCTTATATAGCATTAACGCTACAGAGCAGCAATACATTAATGAAGATAATGTTTCTTTGGTGTTTTCAGTAAACGTACTTTACAAGGACTGGACTTAACATATTAAACTTAATTGCTTGTGTAGATGGTCTACTAAAATTATTACTAAGATATAAAATAGAAGATGCTGTATAAATAGGTGTACTTAAACATTACTTAATATGGTCTATATACTAGCTGAAATTGTGCTATTATTGTGAACTATTCTTAAATGTACACATCCCTGTTACTGATATAACTAAGAGTCCATCACAGTGAAATTATAAATTATCTGTGATCAAGAAGCATGAAATTGACCTAGATTCATAGAATACATGACAGGGCCTTGTCATGTCCCCCTTCTTAATTGCAGTGTGCTCTTTGATATGCCTACTCAAAACAAATTAGATCCCAAAACTTTACCTGTGATCCATCATGCACAAACTTTCACCCCCAAATGTGCTCTTGACCCTGAGGATGGGAATGCAGTGTTTTATGCTCCATAGCTTTAAATAAAGACACTGATTAAATCTCCAGACAATTAAGGACAACTACAACACCACCTCTAAAATGACAAGGACTAATCCAAGACAAAGAGTTTCCAACAATGGACCTGCCTGGTGGAGAAGGGTTCTTTAAGAAATAAAAATAAATAAATAAAAATGGAAAAAAAGAACTCTTGATTTAAGGTGTCACTCCAAGCAATCTAAAAACCGACCCTTTCCACTTCTATAGTGAAATTTAATGAATGTAATTATCATTTTTTAAAGGATGGAATGACATGGAAGGTCCTACCAGTCAACAGACAGAGGGGACACGTGAGAGTGTGAGGGATGTTTGCTGAAAAAGAAAACTGGGTGTCACTCAGCTGGTACAATACAATGGAATGTCATTGTCTGTGGCTGACAGATTGAGGCTCTGGCTCATATAGAACAAAATGTCCAAAAGATTTAATATCACTTCAAACTGAAGTACAGTGATCTGCCCATACAACCCTCTTCCAGTTTTATAGAGACACAGGAATTATATGTAACAAACAAACAAACAAACAAACAACCAAAAAACATTGGGACAATGTTTTCATAGCATTTAAGTGTAATAATGTAGAATGCATTAATACAAAAACAAAAATATTACATTTTATATATATATATATATATATATATATATATATATAAGGCAGCACGGTGGCGCAGTGGTTAGCACGTCCGCCTCACAGCAAGAAGGTCCTGGGTTCGATTCCCAGCTCGGGCGT
>JAOUQZ010000051.1:11387186-11398134 GCA_028564935.1 Neosilurus hyrtlii
TCTCTCTCTCTCTCTCTCTCTCTCTCTCTCTCTCTCTCTCTCTCTCTCTCTCTCTCTCTCTCTCTCTCTGATACACAAACGCATACACACATTCACACACCCTGTCTGTATTGATTTTATTCCCACCGAGCATCGCTCTTGGTCCCTCATTTTCCTCCAGCTTCACTCTGTGTGTTGTGAATTGATATGCAATAGCTCAAGCATTTTGGAAATGCAGTCAAAACAATTTGTTATTTCATCACAAATAATTCATTTTTGTTTCTTTTCCCATTGTGCTGGAGCTCATTAATTATTTGGATAATAAAAAAAGGATAAATAACTTAAAGCTGAATATCACTGTAGCAAAAACAATAAAACAGCAATCACTTATGTTATGCTGACACTGGAAAAAAAATTTCTAATAATAATAAAGTCTATTTGCCAAGAAATTCAATTACCAAAATATTGGTTCATTAATTGGGCACAGTAGTATTGTGTAAAGCAAAGTCATAATGTAATGACTCAATCGTAACAGAGGCTGAAGCTACAAAAAGAAATCCTGCCAGCAATTCTCGCATCCTGTTTGAGTTCATGACATTGGACTATGCAATTCATTAACCAGGGGGTTGTGACTGGTAGACCATTGTCCAGATGTGGACCCAGCAAATTATTTCAGCAGACTATATTGTGTACTTGAAAAAAAATGCATCAGTATTCAGAAATTTATATGCACTAACCAGCTTGGCTAATCAGATCCTCTCTTGAGGCTTATACAGTCATATACATTCGTGCTAATAGTCCATCAGATCAGGGCAGACTACAGGACTAAAGACATAATGTCAAAAGGGGAGTCTTCGCAGCCACAGATTCTTTCACAGATTGTTTTTGTTTCATTCAGCACTTGGATTGTTTAATGAAAGTTGATGATAAACCATGCTGTTTAATGATGGATAGGCTGAGCTATATCTGTTTGTTTTCTTTTAGTTTGCATTTATTTCAATGTTAGGACTCCAGCCAGTTAGCTTAGTGTTGTAGTATTATCTGCCTTTTTTGTCCCCTTGAATTCTTTGTCTCACCTGTGTCTCATTGCCTATCTCATTGTCTGTGTATAAAAGCCCTGCATTTCCCCACAAGCTTTGCCAGATTGTGCCAGAAATTTCTCCTGAGACCTTCCAGCGTTTGTATATCCTTGCCTAGTAGTTTTTTTGACCTTGCCTGTTCCTTGACCATTCTTACTAACTTTTGTGACTTTTGGATACCTCTGCCTATGTTTTTGACTTCTTGCATATCTCTGACCATTGCCTGTTTTTTGACACCGAGTTTGCCTGCTGTTTTTGTATTATCTGCTTATCTATTAAGTATTGTGCTCTACACCTCTTCGCTCTGCGTGTGGATCCTTTTCCCTCTGTACACAACCCTAACAGTACGATCTGGCAGACATGGTGGACATGTTCAGTGAGAGAATGGGAAAATATTAAAATGTCATCCAAATATACAAAGACAAACTTGTTTATCATATTCCTCAAAACATCGTTCACTAGTGCTTGAAAAACCATTCGTCCCAATCTCGGATCCGAACCAGATGATAGGCATTACTATCAAAGTAATGTCAAAGGGAAAAAAAAGTCATGTCATGCCATTTTCTGAAGTGCTTTATCTTCTATTAGGCTCAAGGGGAGGCTGAAGTCTCCTGGTGAATGCAGGGTACACCCTGAACAGCTCACTTGACCATGGCAGGGCCAAAATGCACTCACATCTTGGGGCAATTCTGAATCCTCAAATCGCATAATGTGCATCTCTTTGGACTGTGTAAGGAAACCCATTCAAGTACTGGGAAAACATGACAACTCCTCATAGAAACACTTCGCCAGGTAAAGGGCTTAAGCCCAGGACCCTCTTACTGTGAGGCAGAGTGCTAACCACTACAGCGCCATGCCGCCCCATTACAAAAGTGCCACTATGAACTAAAACATAACTACTAAATGTGTTTTATTTATAACCATAAACTAATCATAACTTGTTAAACATGAAAAGTTGTCTGTTGTTAAGTCATTCAATCATGTTCATTGTTTATCCAGTGCTTCATAAGCCAGGTATTTTTTTAACTGGATGTTTACAAATTTTGCATGAATACTTCTTATCCCTCTTGCCAAACCGTTTAATCTCATTAGGGTTGTGTGAAGGCTGAGGCCCATCTCAGCTGACACTGGGCAATAGGGAGGTACACCCTGAACAGCACACCAGACCATCACATGCCCAACAGGGGTAATTTGGAACAGCCAGTGTGCATGTCTTTGGACTCAGGGAGGAAACTGGAGTACCTCTAGGAGACCCATGCAAGCACAAGGAGTACATGCAAACACAGAAATGCCCTAGCCAAACCCAGGACCTTCTCGCTGTGAAGTGGATGTTCTAACCACTACACCACCACGCTGCCCTGAATAGTGTATTACACACTGTATATGTTAGTTATACTCACTGGCATTCTCATCAACTGCAAGACCAACTTCCTTCTCCTCTGACCTACTGTGATTTCCAGTCCCATTTGACCCCCACATTACAGACCACCATAAAATATTTATTGAGAAATCAAACCATTTGAACAAAAAGGACAGTGTTCATCAATTTGTTTCTATTTCAGAAGGATTGTTTACTGTCTAAAGTAAGCTTTATGCTCATAGAGAGTACACTGTGTGAGAGGCAATTATTGATTTATCAGCACACATTTTAGCAACCAAAGGAAATACTAGTATCCACTATTTGTGTATACATTGAGCATTCAGAGTAAAGAAAGGAGGGAAAATAAAGGAGAGAATAGGAGCAGATAAAAGAGTATGTCCTTTCAACACCAAATGAGAGGTGGATGTAAAGGAGGGGAGAAATGCCCAGAGCTGTGCCCAAACACAAAAGGACAATTTGAATTTGTAATGTTCCATCAGAATCCTTTTGGATTCTCTGTGGCTTTACAAAGCAGATTAGACGAGTGTGCAACAAGGGCTCACTGAATACAGCTGTTACTCCATTCATAGAGTAAATATCCTCCACTCACAGACATGCATATGGTCATAGACAGTCAATCCCTGGGCCAAACTGACTTGGAAACTCAAGTGAATGGCAGAACACCTACAAGTACTGCAGAGGCTGAAAGGCAAGTTAAACAAAGACATGAACAAAAAAGGTTATGTATAGCCAGTAATTTGATTTTGCATAATCAGGAGGCAGCAGACAACATGAAAGCTGATCCCTCCATAGTGTGAGTGTGTATAGGAGATATTTTTTTGATTGTTCTAAGAGTGCATAATGTTCTTAAATGGCATCCAAGTGGTATGCAAAAATAACTAAATGAATAGATAGATAGATAAATAGATAGATAGATAGATAGATAGATAGATAGATAGATAGATAGATAGATAGATAATACAAAACAAAACAAACACTGGTATGACCATCTAACCTGATCTGCAATCAATCAATAAATAATAAAGAAACAAATAAATAAAAAAGTGCTAAATTGATGTGGTTAGATTTTATTTGATTTCAAAGAAATGAGGATGGAAGAAAAGTTACAATCACTAACCCACCTCTCAATGTTATGTTCCTATCTTTTCACAAGTTTGTTATGAATTAATTCATTCATTCATCTTAATTAGCCACTTTATATCGTTAAGGGTCATTGTGAACTGGACACAAGAGGGGAAAATCCATCCCAGATGGAAACCAGTCCATTGCAGGGCATTACGCATACACACAACCATATTCAAAATAAAGAGAAATTAAAATAGCATAGCCAGCCGACCTTTGTTTTTGTACAGTGGGTGGAGAACTGAGTACCTGAAGAAAACTCATGTAACTGCACCACCACGCTGCCCTTCACACTAAGAAAGTCATGTGAATTGTTACAGATTGGCATGTATGCGATCTTGTGTTCTGTTTTCATAACTCTGGTGGCCTGGAACAAATTGACAGACTGGATAAAAACATAGACCATGGCCATCAGAAAATGAATAAAACATGCAAATGGTTTCCTCTGAGGCCACAAATTAAAATAGTGTCTAAGATGCCAAGCCAAGCACAGACACTAGAACATTATTCTATGCTCTACACTTCTCATTTTCTCTGTATTGTTTCATTTTGCTCTTCACTTTCAGTATATGATTAATGTTTCCTGTTGTTGTTTACCTGTTATCAAAATAGTTGGACTTTTTTCTTCTTACCCCTGTATAATTTGTCTATGTAAACCCTCTGTATTCAAATCACATTGAAGAATTGTGAAGTACTGCAAGTACACTTCTAAAGACATTAAATTACAAAAAAAAGCATGTACTCCTGCCAATGTTTTTAGTGCTTAGTATGTATTGTGTATATGGTCTCTGTTCTGTCTATGCAGCACTAAGCTGTGGTTTCATATACCTGCCTGTCTGTCCATTTGTCTTTTGATCCTGCCTTGTTTTTACATGTAATCAGGTTTCCTCTAGGCTACGCTCATGCTGTGTGATTTCCCTACAACCAATCCACATTTTAATATTATGGGACAAAAGACTGGATACAGAAAGCTACAGAATAATGTGGAGTAGTATAACTCTGTTAGGTCATCTACTGACCATCAGTGTAACTGCAATATTAGTCGGAGCCAGATGTGATGTCCTTTGTCTCCTATTGCACAAGGTAAGCAGTAAATAGTGGCTTGTGCCATGGCGGTCTGGCTGAGATATATGAGTGCTGCGAGCGCTCCCCAGCAGCCCTGCTCAACCACATGTAGCAAATGTTAATGAGAGTTCCCAAATGCCAGGCCACTCCGGAGACTCCGCCATTAACTGCCTGCTCTGATAAATAATACAGTGAGATGCAACGACTGCCATGGACACATGCGGCACATGGGGGGGCATGAGAAAGTGCAGTGGGGTTGAATAATGTATAACACAATGAATTTCCCTAAAACTCATCATCAGTGATGAGGATACACAGCCTTGTTGCTGATTTAACCATCAAGAAGCGGAAAAAATAATGAGAATGTGGGCTATTGTTCAGAACAGCCTGGTGGGGTAAGTTTAGTCTGGTTTTGATTCTGCATCATAAAGACAATGCAAAACTAATTGGCATCTCTTTTCTTAAGAAATTTGTGGGTATGATTCTCATTTCAATCATATTTATACATGTGCAATGAAAAAAATATGAGGTAAAAGACAACCACTGTGTATAATGTGAAAGAAAAAATGGAATCAGTATGAGTGGAGAACTTAAAATGAATTACGATCCGTCATAAAGAGAAGGCAAAAGTACAAGATGAGAACAAAAACAGAAACAAACGCATAAACAATGACATGGTTTATTTCCAATTTGAATTGATTTAGGAAAACATAAATAAACACTAAAAAGTAACAAGGGTGTAAAGCAAGCTGTAAAAAAATCCATCACTCTGGTTGTGTTGAGGATGTGGGGGATGGGGGACAACGAGACCATGCTCTTGATTGCAAAATATCATTCGTTTCCTATTAGAAACTTTTTTTTGTCTTCCATCAGGATCAGAAAAACAACGTGAGCTGGCTTTATAGTGCGAGATGAAAACTGGATTTTATGGTAATTATTTCGAAGCACTGCGGATTTAGTGAGTTGTTAAATTGAAAATCAAGCCATTGTTGAAGGCGGTAAAACTGTCATCTGGTTTTCATTGGTATACTACAGTATATCACTGTATTATGGAACCACTGTAATTATGTTTTGAGTGCAAACATGAAGATTCTTGGTGCAAACATGGGAGGCGCATCTGGCAGAGCAAGTGTGTTTTCCCCTTTTTTTACACCAAGTTAAATGCTTTCAGCACCAGAAACTCTTAATCCATGCTAGAATGATTTTTAATTAGTTTAACTTAGAGAGTGGCATATATGGCTTTTCCCGCCATCAATTTTTTTATTGTTTATTTTTCAAATGCATCAGTGATTGAGAGGATTCATCATTAATTAATTCATTCATTTGCTGAACTGCTAATCCTACTAGGGTAGGACTGCAGCCTATCTCAGCCGACTCTGGGCAAAGGCGAGGTACACCCTGCACTACACGCTAGGTCATTGCAGAGCCAACACACAAACAACCATTCACACTCACACCTAGTGTCAAATTGGAACAGCCAGTTAGCCTAATGTGCATGTTTTTGGACAATGAAGCACCTGCAGGAAACCCACACAAGCACTGGGAGAACATGTAAACTCCAAATAGAAATGCCCTCGTAGAGCCTGGGACTTGAACCCAAGACCTTCTTGCCGTGAAGCAAATGTGCTCACCACTATGCCACCATGCTGTCCTTCTAGAGGATTCAGTATTTGAAAACAAAGTGTCACCATGACCTAATCCAAAAATCTGAGCATATTTGGGAGAAAATAAAGAAAAAGAGAAAAGATAGATTACAGTTTTACCATATTGCCATATTCTCCATAACATCTGTGTTAATGTATATACTTAAATTTAAAAGTACACTATATGCAGTTATGGACAACTAGTGCATATTCAAAAAGAACTGTTGTGAAGTAGTTACCTCTAAAGAAACGAAAAAGGGAAAAATACACAAAGTTCTAGAAAAAAAACTACACAAAAACAACACAATTCAATGTATGTATAGTGGGCATTGGAAATAATTATTCTTCAGGTTGCTTTCTCCTAATAGTGCCACCCATCTGTGTCAGTGGGACTTTGCTTTGATTACAGCCATGAGTCTGCTGGGATACTTCTCTACCAACTTTCTTTGATGAGAGTGTGCAATATTTGCTCATTCTTCTTTACAGAACTGTTGAAGCTCAGTCACTGCAAGTGGACTGCAATTTTTAATCATTCCACAGATTATTCATAGCGTTTAAGTCTGGGCTCGTATGTGGCCATTCAAAGATCTTCACATTTTCCTCCTTTAGTCACTGTGTGGTCAACTTCAGTTATTGTCATGTTGGAAGTCAAACCTTCATCCCATTAACAACTTTCTGGCAGAGGGCAGCAGATTTTCCCGTTAGAGTCGGATAGTACTTTTTTCTACTAGTGCTCTATTACCTATTCCACCCCAGTTCCTGCTGCACATAAACACCCAGATGACAGGATGCTACCTTCTTTGGATGGTAAGGTGTATTGGTTCTTTCACCAGATAGACCATTTGGCATTGAGGCCAAGTAGTTTTATTTTGGTCTCACCTGAACAGAGCACCTTTTTTCATTTGGCCTCAGAATCTTCAAGGTGTGGTGTGGTGAAACTCATTGAAGACTTGGCTTTTCTTGTAGAACTTCCATACAAGCTACATTTGTGTAGAGTTTGTAGTAATGTTGTGACATGCACGCAATGACCATCTTCACCAGAAAGTACTATAGCTGCTTCAAAGATGCCACAGGCTTCTTGGTAGTCTCTCTGATCAGTTCCGTCTTTGCTGTTCCATACAGTTTAAAGGGAATGCCTGAATAGTCCTAGTGGTTCCAAACACTTTCTACTTCTTGATGATAGACTTTGCTATGGCCCTAATGATTGATAAAACCTTTCATTTTTTTTTGTACTCATCTCCTGATTTGTGGCTGTGTACAACTTTATCCCTGAGATCTTTCGACAGAATGCACTAGGGATGTATTTATGCTGAACTAATCAAAATGATTCCAACTGATCAAAGGTGGAAGCTTGGTATGCAAATAATGGAAGTTGTGATTAGTTACACCTGACTGTGTTTACAAATATTATTTAGGAGGGGGTGATTCTTTTCTGGCTGATAAGTGGTGTAAATACACCTGGAAATTTTCCGTCTGTGTCTTCATTTCCAACTGCAAAGCAACAAAATGTGAATATTTTGAAGAGGGCTGAATCTTTTTTTATATGGGTCTTTACTTTTTTATATGGGTCTATATCCCCTTAAATAACTATATAAGAGTGGAAGGTATGATATATGTTGGCTTGGATCTGAGGTAGATGCGTTGGTGTGTGATTATCAGACTGGTGAGAGTGACATACTGGATGCTCATACATTTTTCCAGTCTATTTGGAATCAATGTTTGCTGATATGACAGGATGGAGTAAAGGACTGACCTCACTCAGAAAGAATGTTTGCTCTAAACTCTGCACTGTGAGCACCTAAAAAAAACATTGGACTTTGAACATGAGCCAGTGGAAATCATGAATCTTTTTCACAGGTAGTTTGCTGAATTTCCAAAAAGCTCAACTGTGACAATATAGGCGAGATGTAGGAATTAGTTAACAATCTCAGGCAGAAATATGTTGCATGTTATAATTGTATGTTATGGAAATGTGATGCACAAGTAATTTCATTGCCAGTAGTAATGTTCCATTGTTACCTGTATATGACAAACTTGAAGCTGGAAAAAACTTGAATCAGTTCGACCAAAACTGTGTGAGCTTTCATTGCTCATTGAAATGACTGGCTAGCTGCTTAGCATTTACTAACACATTAATTGTGATTTGTCTGTAATAACAATCTTATATCAAATAGCCACACACAAACATGACATAGGAATGTATACACATATTTAAAATGAATGTTAGATATGTTTACATTTTTAACAACAGTTTCAAAACTTAGAGCTGGAACAGTGTAGGTGCCTGAAGTTTCCTGATATAAATGACAGATATAGAAATATATTTTTGTTATCTGTACTGTAGGCTAAAATGCTATAAGTAGTATAACCAGTTTCAGCAGGGAGCATATTACAAAATATAACGCTAGATATCGCATCAATGGTGATAATACAGGATAACTTATTAAGCTGCAATAAATAGCTTCATATTATTTTTTGACTGTTAGAAGGACAATTTAAGAATTACTATGTGTAATGTACATATTTAACAACATTCTTAATAGTTTTAAATGCATTTGGAACTTGGAGAAGACATGTTTTAAAGTTATTGAAATGATCATGCCCCAGTTACAGTTGATTCTCTTGAGTTTATATCGGAGGCGATGACATTGTAAAGAATTTTAATCAGCAGTGGCTGGCCTTTCCAACAAATAAAAGATATCAGCAACTATAAGAGACAGTGCACAGGTCCAGCAAGGTCTCATTGTCTTGCACATTATGTCATATTACCAAAAAATAAAAAATATATAAAAACAGTGCTGGCAGGAGAAAATACAAAAGAAAGAATAAAAAAACAAGTGCTGGCAGTTCAAAAGTAGCTCACTTCTGAGGGAAACCAGGTGTAAATTAGCACCATGTGTGTTGCTTGTGGCTTGGTTCAGGGGAGTTATTTATTTATTTATTTACCTTTATTTCTTATTTATTTGGAATTTTTTTTATAGAATCAAGGAACTTTTGAACTGACAGCACTGTTGTTTTTTTTATTTATTCTCTTGGATTCCTTATTGGACTTTAGTGAATGTATTATTCAGGTAAACCATGTTTTTTTATAGCACTGCTTGTCAATAATCATTATTTTTTCAAGCAGATCTGGCAACCCTGGACATAGCATATACACTTACAACTCACACATCTACGAAATGCAACACATATTGAACATGCTTTGTGGCACTGCCCATTTTTCAAATACAGCATTATAGGAGATGGAATTGACCTCGAGAATACACAAGAAAGTAATACAATTTACACTTCTGTTCACTGTTTTCAATTTTTATAACAGTGGTAGTAATGCTGTTGTCAGTGTCTATTTATTTGGACATAAATCATTTTATTGCATGCCAAATATTATCCTCAATAATAAAACTGTATTAAATCCCCATTATTTAGTCCTAAGCTTTCTGACAGTATTGTGCTCAGGCAGGCAATCATTTTATATAGGCTCAGGAGTCGATGGACGCACAGGCGCGTCCAAATCACATTACCAATTTAAGATGACATAGCAGGAAAATGCAGTCTTGCCAAGTCTCAATTTGTGTCACAAGTGCAGACATCAAACTATATACCAGTTCTTAAATGGTGTTGATAGGCCAAGTGAAATCAGAGTTATGATTAATAATTTAATACTTTCGATTTAACTTCCTTCAATGGCAGTTTACACGGCGTGATATCAGCAAAAAAAAAAAACAAGGCAGTCTACAGGTTAACACTGCCATCAAGTGGACAACAGGAGGAGTAACACAACTGGAAATGTAAGTGCTAAATTTGTAAAAAAAATTTTTTTAATTTACAATTTAGATTTGCATTCTAACCTTTTTTCTATTTGGAATTTGTGTTTTTTTGCGTTATTTTAGGTCCAATCTGTTGATATAGTGTGCCAAAATGAAATAAAAAAATATCATTCATTCATTTTCTGAACTGTATAATAGGATTAAATAATTCATGGGAAGGCTGGCGCCAATCTCAGCCTAGACTGAGTGAGGGCAAAGGACAGCCTGTCAGGCAATCGCAGGGCAGAAACATGCTGACAGCAATGGTTCATTTTTGAGACAGTGAGAGACATGGCTGGCCTTTGATAACCCAGTTAGCTTTACTGGGGGGACAGCAGTGACAAGTCGGTGATAGTGGGGCTTGAACCCCTGACCTTTGGATTAACAAACCAGCACCCTACCACTGGGCCACCGGTGCCCTAATATACTTATATACTAATAATAACATTATTATTATTCCAACCTCTCAACGACCCTAATACATGCAATGAAATGCAAAATTAAATACTACTACTACTAAAAATTATAAAAATGATACTTAAAAAGTAAAAAAAAAAAAAATCATTAAAAAAACCTGAACATCATAACATCATACATCATATAAGGTTTTATCTTTCTTATTTAAAAAAGTGTGGTCATGTTGCAAAATACAAGCACTCAGCCAGACACTTCAGTAGAGCCAATAAAATGATGAAATTATTCCTTCTAAAAAGTGTCTACCCATAAAAAACATTACAAATGAAAGCAGCAGAAAATGCAAGGAATTTAGGGTTAATGTCCAGCATTCATTGAGCTGATATACTTCACCAACAGATGCTAAAAAAAAAAAAAAAAAAAAAAAAACTAATTTTTTATCATGCAAATGACTTAAGG
>JAOUQZ010000051.1:11413282-11426982 GCA_028564935.1 Neosilurus hyrtlii
AGAGAGAGAGAGAGAGAGAGAGAGAGAGAGAGAAAAAAAGACAATTTGTACAATATTACTCTTTCTTTTTTAAAACGTACTTTTATGCCTCGAGAAAACACTCTCACTCACTCCTTTGACCCTAAATCCTGTGAGGGCCATGGGGAGGCTGGAACCTTTCCCAGTTGACAATGGGCAAAGATGGGGTACACCCTGAACACCTTGCCAGACCATTGCTTGTCCCAAACACATGCGTACACACACACACACACACACACACACACACACACACACACACACACACACACACCTATTCACACTCACTGCAACAGACACACACTCATTCTGAAACAGCCAATAAGCCCAATGTGCGTGTCTTTGGACTGTAGGAGTTAACCGGCGTACCCGGAGGAAACTCATGCAAGCACGGAAAGAACATGCAAACTCCACATAGAATCGCCTAAGCCTGGGACATGAACTCAGAACCTTCTTGCTGCGGGGTGGACATGCTTACCAGTACATCACCCTCAAGAAAACAAGTTTACCAAAACAAAGCAAAACCTTGTCTAGACTTTAAAATCATGTAGGTAAATAACGAGTAAGTTTAATATACACAGCTTTTTAAGAAGCAGTTCACCTAAAATTATTTAACTGTTAGCTTGCAAAGTATGCTTTCCTTACACAAAGAGTGCCATGCATATGACAGCATGATAGTTATATCATAGTTAATAGTTATAGTTTTTTTTTGTAATTATTATTTAATTTTTTTAACATTTAGGTGAAACTTACACCAAAGCAAACTGCTTTTAGGCAAACTTCCCTGCATGTTTCCCCTGGAGCTGATTTGATCTGAACTACTTAGCTGTAATAACTTCTAAGATTTTGTGTCAAGATGGATAACTTGGTTCAAATCAAAGATCGAAACTAAAAAGCTGAATTTTGGATAATTTCTGTTCAGTTACTTTATCCTGTAAAGCAGCAAATCTAGATGCAGCTACAAAATCACTGATGAGTAACACTTTCCAATGCCTGTCTAGTATTCATTTAAGAGTAGATGGAATGAGGTGGCCTGCCAAACGAAGCTGAACAAATGTATAATATATCTATGGTGGATTGTCCTCAATCGGCTGGTTTCTCTCCATTGGGAATTCTTGAATTTTATCCTATTTTGTCCTCATTCATCTATTTTTCCATAAAACAAAGTGTGGCACATCCTTCACTGGTAACATTTTCTTTCCTTCTATACCCAAGCATGGGGCTTAATGCTAGAGGCCCTTCCCACTGTGTTTCTGCACAATTAGCTCCACAGAAACCAGGGGAATCGTAGCTGAGTTGGGGAGCTAAGATGGATGGTTTAAGTTGTGAAGGTGATGGCAAATAGTGAAAAGGAGAAAAAGAGCCCAATGGCATGCAAGCCTAGGAGGAGGCACAAGTTCTGGTCAACAAGCTCACTTCTTTAAATGAAATAAACCAACTGGCTTACAGATGGATTAATATATTGCAAATACATAATATATTGTAAATACAAATATATTAATCTAGGTACAAAAGTAAGGATCAGGGTGTGTGGGTTTCCATACATATATAGAGAAAATTTTTTTTCAATTGTTTCAATTTTGCAAAAAAAACAAAACAAAAACAAAAGCAAACAAACAAAAACACCTAGCTATGTTGAACTACAGGTAAAAGTGTAATAGGCTCAAAAATCACATATTAACTCTATTGTTATCTTTTAACACTCGTATCTTTCAGCATTCACTACCTTCAATAGATAAATGCTTATGTAATTACGTGACATCAAGTTTTGAGGGCATAACGTAAGAAAATTACAGTAGTGTGCAGTGCAGATTGTACAACACCACTTTTGTGTTAAAAGGCAACTAATAAAAAGTCATCATTTTTGTGAAAATGTATTGAACAATGCTACTGTAGGCAATGAGATGAAAAAAATGAAAGTATATTTAGGTAAAAGTATGGCTAATTAAGAAAAACACTGAAAATGCCAATTTTTTAGAAAAAAAATTGGACTTTTGCATAGCATGAATGAACTTTAAATCATCTGGAATTGTTTGGCGAGTGAAGAAATAAAAAAAATATGTGAACACTCTGCCTGAAAGGTTAAATGCAGTAATCAAAGTAAAGATTGGCCACACTAAATATTGACTTTTTTTTCCTCAAAAAAAGAGACTGTTATTTTTGTCACTACTAAATATTGTTGGTTGTTTACTTATTCTCATCAATATGAACCAATATTAAATGAAATAAATACTTTAAATGTACTTGGTTTCTGATTTATCTTTATTTTGTTAAGTGTAGAATCATCACTGCACACTACTGTATTTTTTTGATTTCTTCACTCAATAAACCATTCCGTATGGTTTGAAGTTCATTCATGCTATGCAAAAGTCAAAAAAATTAAATTTGTGACACCTTTAAATTTTTCTGAAAAATTGGTATTTTCAGTGTTTTTATTTATTAGCCGTACTTTTACCTCGATATACTTGTCAGAATGATTTTTTTTGGTTTTCATTGCCTACAGTATCATTGTTCAATACATTTTCACCAAAATTACAGAGAAGTAATTTTTTACTTCTTTTTATTAGGAGTCATTTTAGACAAAAGTGGTGGTGTATAATCCTCACTGCACACTACAGTATGTATCTAATTAAAATGTTCAGTGGCATTGATCATATCAAAGGTTCATGTTAATACATGGATACAAAATTGTTCACTGTTACTGATGTCATGGATACAGTGAAGGGTTAGAAATCTCTCTGTAACCTCAAGCTGCAAATTATCTCTTAATAAATTACTAACTTTATCTGCTTACAATATCTAACCTGAATTATATTTAACTGTATTAAATGCACTATACATGCTTTAAAGTATGAAATACATTCATTACTGGGGAAAAAAGCTATCTGATGTAGTATAAGCAGAATAAAATACTTTCTAATGATAATCACTTTGCTTTGGTACCCATAGCACCCTTTTGTAATCACTGTCCCATTGCACCATACCCCATTGTGCTTTACTCTTATAATAAGAAGTTATAAGCTTTGTCTTAATACCTTTAATCTCATCTGTTTTAATCTAACTCCATACAGTACTGTGCAAACGATATTAAATAATAAATTAAACATGAGTGTAGTTAGGCTATCAAATGTATATCGAACTGAACACCATGCTACCATTGGGTCTCATTCAACCGAAATGAAGTTTCTGTTCCACCATGTCATCAAATTTGCAACCCAAGTTTACACACTAGGGATCTTCTCCAGCTCGAGCATTTGCGTTAGATATGTAAGCCACTCATGCTCTTTGGTTAGATATGTTTCATACACCAGTGCAAACAATCAGACACGCAAATTATCTTTATTACATCTATCCAGAGAGGTCAAGTGGAGTCAGCTGGAGGTATTATCCGTATTTCATAATACAGATAAATCTAGAAAGAACTTTTAACACTTAGAGATGAACTGGAAATTTACAGACGGATAAAATGGAGAAGGTGCCAGCAGTGCACAGTGAGTTAAAAACTTATTTGTGAGACATACTTATAAAATTCCTCCTAATGCTATTTGTAGTGTATGGGTTCACTGACAAACAAATTTTGTATGGCTGGAGGTTGTTAATATTAAAATAAAGGTTGTTAGGTTATGAGACTTGGTGGTCAGCATGATTCTACCATCTTTAAGAGAAATGGATAATGGTTTTATATATATATATATATATATATATATATATATATATATATATATATATATATATATAAATAATGCGGACCAAACTCTGGCTCCTAGTGACCCTAATGGTCTGGTACACCGTACTCTTGGAGCACACACCCCACAAGATAGCCTGAGTGACACAGTCAAAAGCCTTCTCTAAATATACAAAGTACATGTGGACTGATTGGTAGTCCATGATTGAGGAGGTCCACTCCCATGCCCTCTCCAGGATCATGTAGAGTGTGCAGAGCTGGTCAAGAGTGCTGTGGACAGGACAAAACCACATTGTTCCTCCTGAATCCGAGGTTCAACTATCGGTCAGATCCACCTCTCCAGTACTCCTGCATAGACTTTCCCGGGTAGGCTGAGGAGTGTGATTCCAAGATAGTTGGAACACGCCCTCCGGTCTCCTTTTTTAAAAACCACCCTGGTTTGCCAGTCCGGAGGTACGGCCCCCGATGACCACGCGATGTTGTAGAGACGTGTCAGCCAAAACAGTCCAACAACATCCAGAGCTCTGAGATATTCAGAGCAAATCTCATCCACCCCCAAAGCCCGGCCACCGAGGAGCTTTTTAACTACCTTGGTGACCTCAACCTCAGCAATGAGTCCAAATCCCAAATCCCCAGGGTCTTCCTCCTCCACAAAGGACGTGTTGATGAGATTGAGGAGGTCCTTGAAGTATTCCTTCCACCTCCCAATGACATCCCCAGTTGAGGAGAGCAGCTACCCTATTCCATTGTTAACAGTATTTGTGGAGAACTGAGATGTCAGAGGCTAACCAATAGTCGCTTTCCAGGCCCTGACCAAACTCCTCCCACACCTGAGATTTTGCATTGGCGACAGCCTGGTCTGCGGCACGTTTGGCCTGCCGGTACCTGTCTGCTGCCTTGGGAGTCCCACAGGCTAAAAAGACCCCAAAGGTCTTCTTCTTCATCTGGACAGGCCCTCTCACCACAGGTGTCCACCACTGGATTTGGGGTTTACCGCCACAAGACAGGCACTGATGACCTTTCGGCCACAGCTATGGGCTGCCGCAACAAAAAAAAAGCCTATTCGGATTCCATGTTCCCTACCTCCTTTGGGATGTGGCTGTAGCTCTGCTGGAGGTTGGAGTTAAAGGCCCTTCTGACAGGAGACTCTGCCCAATGTTCCCTGGAGACCCTAACTACACACTTGGGCCTGCCAGGTTTGGAGAGCAGCGTCCCCCACCATCAGAGAAGTTTCCCATTACGAGGGAGTCCCCAGGGGGAGCTATCTCTAACACATCCCCTAAAGACTCCAAATAGGGTGGGTACTCTGAACTGTCATTAGGTGCATAAACACAGTTAGGACCTGCCCCCCCCCGCACCAGGAGGCAGAGGGTAGCTACCCTGTTGTCAACCAGGGAGAACCCCAACATGTGGACGCCGAGACGGGGCAATAAGAATGCCCACACTGGCTTGCCGCCTCTCCCCATGAGCAACTCCAGGATGGAATGAGGTCTAGCCCCTTTCAAGATGGGTGGTTCCAGAGCCCAAGCTATATGTCGAGGTGAATCCGATTATATCTAGTTGGTATCTCTTAACCTCGCGCACCAACTTAGGCTTCTTCCCCCACCAGAGAGGTGACATTACATGTTCCAAGAGCCAGCGTCAGTAGTCACCACCAGGCGTTTGCCTTGAAGCCCCTCCCCAAGGCCTGGCTCCCAGGGTGGACCCCGGTAACCTGCATCTGAGCAAGGGAAACTGAATATTTGATGTTCTATCCATAGAGGTCTTCTGAACTGCGCTTAGTCTGGACCTTTACCAAGGACCTGTTTGCCTTGGGTGACCCTACCAGGGGCATAATGCCCCCGACAACATAGCTCCTAGAATCATTAGGACACGCAAAACCCTCCACCACAATAAGGTGGCGATTCAAGGAGTTTTGAACTCAAAACTTTGAATTCAAAAGTATTCATCCTCTTGTCATTTTTCCTATTTCATTGCCTTACAACATGTAGTTAAAATATATTTATATATTAAAATATATTTTTCAAATTATTAGTGTCATTATTTTAGCAGTTGATTTACACAACATGTCAAGTACCATAAAGATGCATGAGATTTTGTGTGTGTGTGTGTGTGTGTAGCATAAAATAACAGAAAACCTGGGCATGCATAACTATTTACCCCCAAGTCAGTACTTTGCATAGCCACATTTTGCAGCAATTATAGCTGCTAGCCTCTTAGCATATGTCTCTATTAGCTTGGCACATCTAGTCACTGGGATTTTTGCCCATTCTTTAGAGCAAATCCGCTCAAGCTCTTTCAAGAATTACTTTTCCTCAAGAAATTGGCTTTAATTAGCTCATTCCATCCATTCTGATCAGTTTCCCAGTCCTTGCCACAGAAAAACATCCCCACAGCATGATAAGGCCACCTCCATGCCTCACTGTGGAGATGGTGTTCTTAGGGACAGATGCTTTTGTGAAGTTTAAATCCATAATGATGGACGGCATTAAAATACTGCTGCACCCATCCATGAATGCTAGACCTGCGATGGCTTCAAATTTGAGCTATGACTTTCTCATTTTATATATATATACACACATACATGCACACACATATACATAAACACACATATAGGCTGAACCCAGTGAGATAAATATATAAGGCATTTTTCTTTTTAGATTTTAATCTAGATACATTGTGTTTTGTGGAAAAAAATCCCACCTCCCAATTATGTTTTTATTTATTTATTTGTTTCTTTGTTTGTTTGTTTTGTTCTGGTTCATGTTTTCCTTTCTTAATTATTTCCTCAAAGCCTATAACAGAGTGAATCTAATGAGCAATATCCTTAACGATAAAAACAGTAAAACTTACCATGCACTTTTTTCATTCAGTGCGCACTTGCAGTATGTTTTAGATGATGTTCTTAGTATAATGGTCATCCTCATTGCGCTGTCAGACCCCCCCTAAAATGCTCTTACCCTGGACAATTACATCCCCAGCATTGTGCTCTGCATGTGTGTGAATGTGTGCCAACCTGGTTTAATTGCTGTGTCATAGTAGAACCCTATTTGATGAAGATCAATTTGAGCTCAGGCACGAACTAATCAAATTAACAGTCTGATTTTTAATTATCTCTCACTTATTGGAACATGTCTTCCTAGCTCACTGAGCGTCAGCGATGACTGAGGTTGTCAAGCTTGAATAAGGTTTGATAACAACACATTACAGGCCCAAAAACTGTATTTAACCCAACAGAACAAAGCTAACCTTATTATATAATTTTTGAAAACAAATGAAACAGTAAGCACATAACTCTGCCACAGGACTAACCACATGCTCCAACAAACAAAGAAATTCCAAGGTATTCATAAGCATGTGTCTGCAGGACAGGTCATAGTGGTGTGAAGGAAGTTGTGTGAGTAAATACGGATTTATTAAGTAAAGCTTTTCTCGGCCTGTATGCAAGGGTGTGTGTGTATGTGTGTGCGTGTGTGCACGTGTCCGCGCATGCATGTGTGTGTGAGGTCATGCTGTGACAGATGAGCGTTTAGTGCATTTAGGCTGGCCCAGAGTTAACACTATGTCATTGAGAGCTGTCATTGGTTCATGCAGAGTACAGCTGAAAGAAAGAGAGAAAGCCTGAGGGTGCTGAGGCCTGTGTGTGTGTGTGTGTGTGTGTGTGTGTGTGTGTGTGTGTGTGTGTGTGTGTGTGTGTGTGTGTGTAAAAGCCCGCAAAAAGCACAGCATATTAACACTCTTAATCTTCTCTCGCATATCGGTGGGGGACTGTTTCACGGTTATTACTTCTGTTCTTCAGGGGAAGATCTGGGCCATGATGAGATGCAGCATCTAAGGTGAAACATCAGCCGGTGATGCATGCAGGAACATGGGGCAAAAAGGATCTAAGAATCTTCAGTCTGGCTGGAAATGAATATCATGATTATGTACAGTAAAGATCATGGTGCGGTGAAGATAATACCAGTGCAGATATGCTCCATTTTCTGCAGTGTGTATTACGTTACTGTATATAAGTCAGCTTAAGATACACAGCTTCCATTACAGAAATACTCGGGATGACTGCATGCTATTTTATATTCAAACTAGAAAGTGGACATTATACTTGATGGAATTGATTTTTTTTTTTTAAGAATAAGGAAACTGCAGGTAAGCACTTTAACCGCCCAAGGCATGAGATGCACAGGCTTTCAATGACTTTACATCACTGAACAATGTTAAACCATGGTATGGCAGCATATTGCTGATGCTGGCTTGTCTGTCTTAGACTAGTTGACACCGTCTGGTTTGGCCCATCAACTTCCTGGCGGTGGCAACATTATAAAACGAGGTGCTGTACTCCAGCTTTATTTCAGGATACAAGAAAACATTGTAGAATGTGCTATGAGCTGGAAATTCATGTTTTTCTACAGCCTAGAGAGTCCAATAATTGGAATAGCTGTCATGTGAAGATCTCAGAGTCCAAACCTCTGACCTGTTTGATTCATTTCATTTCATTTTCTAAACCACTTTATACTTTATTAGGGATACAGGTGGGTTGGAGCCCATCCCAGCCAAATATGGGTGAAGGCAGGGTACACACATACAAAACCATTTACAGTTGCATTCACACCTAGGGGCAATCAAGAATATACAATTAGCTTATTGTGCATGTCTTTGGATTATAGTAGGAAACCTGAGCACTCAGAGAAAACCCATGCAAGCATGGGGAGAACATGTAAATTTTACACAAAAATGGCCTGGCAGGGCATAAGGGTTTGCATCTCAACCAAAGGCCTTTCTGTGTAAAGATTTCATGTTCTTCCTGTTTTCTTCCACAGTCCAAGACATACACATTAGGTCAACTGGCTACTCTAAATTGCCCATAGGAGTTAATGTAAGCATAAATGGTCATTTATGTCTGTGTAAGCTCTGCAGTATACTAGCTTTTTTTTTTTTAACATAACACAACATGCCACATAAAATGGACAAAAGAGCAAAAAAAAAAAAAAAACCTAGAGAATGAAGAAGAATATGTGATAGGTAGCAGGTGTAATAAAGTATGGTAAGTGCTCACGGCCAGATTTAGAGAGGTTTTACGCCAACCGAAATGTGCCATTATTTTCCTTCCTCATAAATACCACAGCAGAGCTAATTTAGGGGTTCATGCAAGAATTGTGCGTTGTTTACTTGCATGAAAATGGCTGGGACTGATGAGAATTTTTATTACCCACTATTCTTGTCGAAAGAAAAAGCATGCAGATCACAGTTTGTCACTCATTTATTCATTTCATTGCTGGAACTATGGCAAGAGCCTGATGCCATTATTTTATAACCTTGTCATAAGGCTGAAGCATTCAAGCATGAATGTATCAGCCCCTTTTTGAAGAAGCAGAGACTGTGTTTCGAAGCTCTGACAGAGCAGGTGCCTTATTAACCTCGCATTTGTCATTGGCTTCTTATTTAAGTGTACTTTATAGAAGAACACTTTGTCATAAAGTTGAGCAAAACAGTGAATGCTGAAAAAGTTTAACTTTCACTGCATCAGAGCTAGGAAAAAAAATGAAACACACATAAGAGATGGATACTATATCACTTGGAGTAGAGCAGGTCCCAAAGAGAGAACATCAGAACAGCTCCTTAAAAGTCGGCTTATAGCCCAGTCATTAAAAAGTAAAGGTCATTTTGGCATTGAAATAGGCTTCTGGAGCTGCCTGATAATCTAAGAATTACAGAAGTTATTAAAGAGAAAATACTGACTAGTGGACCACTTGTTCATCGTCTGATTGAGGGTGATACGGCTAGAAACCTCCATAGACAGAGTTGGCAGCATCAGCACCATGCTCTTCCCATTTACCCAAGTGAATATTTCCTTCCTCATTTTCATTCTAGTAGTTACACTCTCCACTACTATGAATCAAGCGCCCTGTGAAATTGAAAGCAGAACAACAGCTGTGACTAAAAAGGAGTTTGCCAGTAAAGCAGACAACAGAGTACACTAACTGATTCTGGGCATCATCAGTCAAAACACTGGCCCCTCTGCAGTCCAAACCTCATACAGCCCCCCAACAAAATCTCACACACAATCCATCAGTCAACACAGTCAGACAAGATAATGAATATCTGCCAGCATAATACACTAATTCAACAGGGAGCTCAGAGGCATCACATCAGCCAACAAAATGATTCTCATCATTTCTCAGCCTTATGATCAAGGTTAGCACTGCAATAGGTCCAATGGATGATTTAAGGAATAAATTATGAAGCATTGATGCAAAACTTTCTAATGCCTTACAACTTACATCCTGTCAAATGAAATACCACTAAGCAAAAAAAAAAAATTGCATTTTTTGTTGTCTTCTTGCAATACCCCCACACAAATGCTATTAATTCACATATGTAATCAAGTAACAAGTGACAAACACATCTTTATTCAAATTCGGTGCTTTATGAATACCACAGAAACTCATCACAAGTTTGTTTCATGGGCCTCTGGCTAGGTCTTATCGACCAAAATATTTATGTATTTATTTTATGTATGTATCTATTTATTTTTCATTATTGTCAAAAGCTCTGCACAGGACCCAATGATTTCAGCAAGGCCAGCCAGTCTATGCAGCAGTGTATGATATCAAATGAAACCAGGTTAGTGTTTTTAGTGTCATAGCTAACATGCCCTGCCATCTGATCCTCTGTGCCTGACACACTTTTTCTTTCAAAATCCTCAGTCACATCACTCGCCTCGGTGAGTACACAGTTGTAGAAAAGGAGCCAATATCCAATGCAGTATGTTTGCATGCAGTAGCTGGTATGTTGCCTTCCACTGAACACCATAATATCTTACTTTTTTGCTCATGTATTACATCGACAGGCTTGGGAAGTAAAAAATTAAATGTAACGGCATTAAAAAAAACCCGGCATGGTTAAAAAAAACAAACAAACAAAAAAAATTATATATATATATATATATATATATATATATATATACTGTATTCTTTTACACTAAAGAAAGTTGTAATCAGGTAAATTTTTGTAAAAACAGTGATTAGAGTTAACAGATTACATTTTGAAATGATACAAAACAGAATAGATTACTGACATATGCCCTGTACAAACATAACTTAACTATCTGGACAGTATCAGCAGGCCAGTGTCATGCCATAATGCGTTCATCAGCCAAGTTGTCGTCTTAACTTAGCACGCACAGCCTTTTAAAGCAACAGTGCAGAGTTTATAAACATCTTGGTTGACTACCGATCACTGCTAGGTGCGATAACCACTGAACCAACGAGCCTTAATCACCTAAGCCACCACTTGTGTCTTTGTAAAACTTTCTCTGCTTAATATCTGGCTAATCCCAGTTTTGGCCAAAGAAGTGTTTACAGTATTGCTTACTCGGCGATATTCATCACAGTGGCTGCTCCATCAGGTGCTTTTGCAGTGAAAAATGTAATAATTTTGTTTAACTCTCAAAAGAGGATCATCACTGTGCAGTGCAAGTTACCTAAAGTAATTTAAAGGTAAACCACTTACAGTAGATGAAATACAAAAATCCAGAAGTGACACTACTGTACTGCATAACTCCCACTGAAAAATATTTTTGGAATGTAGGAGGTGATGCTGACTGGTCATGGCAAAACTGGTGTATAACATGACTTATAAAAGAAAATTTTATCTCTTAGCTTGTATACGTTTAATATTGTAACAATTATATGCATCAAACAGTCAAGATAAATGTGATATCCTGGTAATGTATATTTGGAATGTCTGATATCCTTGCTTATGCATATATTTGGAAATTAATAGGAAATTTATAAGACTTTTATCTTAAACAAAGCAATTATCTGTTTTACCAATATTTTACCGGTTCTGTGCTCCAGATTATAACTATCAAATCTTGTATTTACCACTTAATTTAGGGAGAAAATATTATTTTGAATATTATTAGTAAGAATTTTACTAGTATTTTACTTTCTTGTCTTTATTTGCATATTTGGTATAGAAGTATTCCAAAACTGTTTTTAGATTCCATTACTGATTATATTTTTAACAAGTAATTAGTAATTGCACTGGAATACTTTTTTAAAGTAATCCCCCAACCCTGTGTGGCTGTTGTATACCCGATGTGGGACATATGTGATGGACTATTGAAAATATCGCAATTTGCAAGTCAACACAAGTTGCTCAAGTTTCTCTTGAGGATTGTGTCATTTTTGTATGATGTTTTATGATGAATTTCATCATACACACACACACACACACACACACACACACACCTCAGCCGACTCTGAACAGCTCCCCAGTCCATCACAGGGCCAACACACACAACTATTCACACTCACACCTATGGGCAATTTGGAACAGTCAATTAGCCTAATGTGTGTGCAGCCATATGCCCTGCTCTAGGTCCAAGTGGATAAGTAAGTATGTCTTTGAACTGGGAAGGGAACCGCAGAACCTAGAGGAAACACACATTAGCATGGGAAGAACATGCAAATTTCACACAGAAACACCCGAGCCCGGGACTCCAACTCTGGATATATATATATATATATATATATGTACATACACACACACACACACACACACACACACTGTGAATATGTATCAGGAAACATAAATGTAGATGACACAAACCTCTTATGCAAAACAGACCTACTCTTATTAATCTAAAGTATGTTCTAATTTCCACTCTCGCCACACTACTCATTAGGTAGAAACATGATTTGGAGGATATTATATAATTAAGGTATAACCCCGAAATGAACTGATCTGCTCCTCCTGTGGCGCTGATGAAAGTTTTAATTAAGTGTCAAACAGTTATTGAGGAACATTTGGGCTCACACACTGAGTATGTTTATCTGATTCATTTGCACTGCTCCTGTATAGAGGTGGTTATGAAACTGCAGGTAAATACAAGATGTGCACACACTCAGGCACACACACACAGCTAATTAATGCTATGTCTATACCTAAACCTCATCTAAGTAGTTCAGTTAAAATGCAGATAATTAGGACACTGTTCAGTTTACTGTAAAGTGTAAAATAAATCTTAGTCTTATTGTACTATATTAGTCTTATTGTACTATATTAGAATATTACATTTTCTTTAATTAAAATATGAAACCTAATGTTAACAGCCCGATCTCTGTTAAATCCAGCTTTCCTTTTTTTATACTTCAGTTCTGAATTAAACTGGAGCAGAAAAAAATCACTGATGGACATGAAAGAACATATTTGCTGTAGTTCGAGTGTAACTTCAGCTAACATAAGACAGAGAGGGAGGCCTCACATCAGCGCTGATGCAAGAAGAGCAGAGAAGCAGTGGAAGTGCAACAGAAAAAGGATTAAGCAACAAGAAAGGCTTCTCGCTCACGCTCTCTGTCTCTCAGCATGAAGACTCAGAGCAAAGCTTTACCAGAGAGACACTAATGAGTTTAATTAATAATGGAAATAAATGCAGCCGACGCAGTAACTCCGGGGAGTTAAGCTGTGAACGCTCGCCTTTCTGCAAGCGCTTTCTGTTCGCCAGCTGCACTACTGTTCCCACTAAGATATCAGCACACACTGCATGTAATGCTCCACAGAGATACACACATATGGGCAACACTCAGACATATAATGCTAAAATGTGCTGTCTTTCTTTAGGTGATTATTTATAAACAATCATGCATCTCATTAGAAAATAAGAACATGACTTATTCTTAGTATTCTCAGATCCATATGTCTTCGCCTTTTTTTAAAATTTATTTATTTTTTACAGGCTTTTCTAAACTACACCTGGTGTGCTAATGACCGGGATAACCACTGTTCACTTTTGCTCTCCAAATTTATTCTTTTGTATCATAATTAGTGTTTTCATCTTCTAAGTGCAGTTAAACAACCAAGGCAACCATTTGTTTGGTAAAATCAAAACTTTCTATACTTGCGTCCAAATATTCAATACAATATATAATTTACAGGATTCCTCACTAATTCACATTGCACCCAGAATAACTAATACACACACACACCCACCCATACA
>JAOUQZ010000051.1:11474289-11484588 GCA_028564935.1 Neosilurus hyrtlii
TCGCGGGGAGGCTGGCGCCCATCTCAGCCGACTCTGGGCGAGGGCAGAGTACACCCCGGACAGTTCGCCAGGCCATCACAGGGCAGAAACACGCTGACAGCTATGCAGCCTACTCTTGACGAAAATCAGCAATGGATTCATCCATTATATGTTGTGAAAAATGTACAGTTTAGCTCAACATTCACTCAAGCCTGATAACCAAACACATTCATCCCTATATAAAATTTGAGTATTTGGAAGCTGCATCATTGGTATTTTCAGTAGTTTCACCTGTACGTCATAGTGGCATCTATTATGTGTGTTTTTTGGGTTCTTACAGGGAGAGTCTGATAACCAAAGAGAGACAGAGCTGCAAGAAGCCATGTGTTCATGTAAGAATAATGTTCAGTTAATGTTTAATTAACCATGTGTGTCTTCCTGTGTGACTACAACAGAAATTAAAGGCAACTGAAAAGTGCCTAATCCAAGTCAAGACAGACTGAAATGGTAAATAAAAAGAGTGAACAGTCCGCCGGTCTCTGAGTCCTCGACATCCCAAACCTGGAAAGTGTCAAATTCAATCATTGTTAATTATTGCCATAGTGTCAATATTTCCATATCTAGTAAGTTTTCCAAGTTGTAGCTGATAGGTTATGCTAATAATATTTCCTGACATTTGATCATGATGAACATGATAGGCACTATCACAAACTCAGTAGGGCAAATCGGCATGTTTTGATTCCAAGAAAGCTCACTCCTTTATCAAGCCGCTGTTCGTATAAAAACCAAATCATATGAATCAGGCTGCTAGCTTAAAGAAGCTGTGCCTTCAAAAGTGATATGCCAATTTCAGGACTGTCAGACATGATTTATTAAAATCTCACCATGACAGAATTAACAAGAAAGGTGGCACCACACTACCAATTGCACTTGGTAAATAACATATGCACTGGGTAAGCCATGTAAAGCCAGCATATGACAAAAGTTTTATTGATATTTTCTTTCCTTGTCATTAGTTATTTATCTGCTGCTGTTTCATCTGACCTGGCTTTGAATATTGGGGTGATCCATCTTTTTGGCTGTGTTTTAGAGATATGAGAAAGATGGAAAAGCGAGCTCTTACACTATGTACCAAATCTGACAACACCAAATTTTGAGCAGGTGATCGACCAATCGATTGATCAATCTATCTATCTATCTATCTATCTGTCTATCTATCTATCTATCTATCTATCAATACATGTTGGGGTGTGTGTGTTGGGGGGTCTGTTAAGTTTAGGAAATGGGGCCAGATGTGTAAATCCAATAAATCACAAATGAAAAAGTCAATGAGTTAGTCAGAGCATCAGGCTTCAAAAGTCAGGAGTTTCCACTGCAGGAGGTTAGAAGATCCTGTGGGTTGACATGCACGTTAGGGGGAAGGAGAGAACTGACTAGTCATGAAACCTGACACTTTCTTATTCCCTCTCACACATTATTCATATCTATTTAACATAGGGCTTTGCATTTTAAAAAAGCACATAGAACTTGACCTTGAAAGCACGAAGAATGGCAAATAAGGGTGTTGTTCATTTTCACAAAAATGGTGCATACAGGTCATGGTGAGTTGCTTTTAATAATACATTCAATGCATGTTTTCCGCTGTGGTCAGTGGGGTTATCATCAATCAAATTTACATTCTGATAATATTTTGTAAGAATACTGTGCCATTTCTCTGGTGCAAGTGAATGAAAATGCTGAACTCAACACCATCTGCAAATTCATCTACTAAAGTGTATTTTTAGTGACTGAAGAGGCCAATCGAATATACTAAATCCTCATCAATCAGAATCACAAGATCACACCTTTTGTCAAGCAAATTCCTATTCATGGCTTTACAGACCTAGAGAAAAACAATACTCTTCACTAAATATCAAAATCCAATCCATTTGCAATTGTGTTTGGTAAATAAGGATGGATTGTTTGTCTGTTAGCAGGGTGTGCGGTGAAGATCCTCTACCTAAATGTAAAGTGACAGATGTCCCATTCTCAGTGGCAGAGGATTGTGTCTTGCCTTAATGAGCCTGTGGAGAAAAGTCACCTGAATAAAGAGCAGATTACAAAGGTTGGTCTGAAGGACAAGAGTATGCATGACAACAAAAGTGAAGAAAAAACACCACGGGCTCTATCTTACACCCAGAGCAATGCAGTGCCAAGCATGATGTGTCTTTGTTAGTTTAAGACTGTGATTGCCCCATCACGTACAAACATTTTTTAAAAATAACAAATATATTTCCATATATGTAAACACCCAGAACTAAAATATGGTATAGTCAGTCATATTATTAGCACATTGCTATCATAAGGAAGCAATATGTGACTGCATGATTGGCCAACAAAAACCTGGTTTGAAGACAGAGGTGCAGCATTTAATTATGCATCCAAATGTCCCATGAGGCCACTGTATCAGCACTTTTATGTATACACTGTTGTCCTACAGCACTGTCCCTTGTGTCTGTAAAGTACTATGTGGGAGGGTAATCCCTTTGGCATTATGATTTTGTCTGGTGCTGTGTTTATGGACCTCTTGTCGAGTTTTTCCCCCTAGCCTTATGCACCCAATGCAGTAGACACACCATGGAGGGATAGTACTTTACTGGCTCGGGGCTGCCCAGCTTTAAGTGCGTGGTTTCTCTCCAGTGAGGTCCAGAGATCCCAATTGTCGGAAGCAGCCCCTGGCACCTACACTTTATGCCAATCGAGTCTTGGCTTATCATCGGGAACTGCTGCTCCCAGTGTTGTAGTCATCATGTTCGGTATGGTCACACCAAAGTGCTGGCCTCGGCAAAACAATACGAGGGACCAATTGCTGCCCAGGCAACAGGTCCCCCTCTCCTCATGTCTGACAGAATCCAAGGGAAAGGCTAGGCCAATACACTTGGTAACGACACAGAAGTTGCCCGAATGGGATAAGTACAACTCCTGATCGCCTGCGGGACTTCAGCTCCATGCAGTATTTCAGTGTTATTGTAAAGACCATTTATGTGAAACAGAAATCACTGCCTGATTGTTTTTCTCCTATCAAACAGGTCCTAAAGGACCTATAAATAAAATCTCCTACCCCTGTTATTTTGCTGGTCATCATCTTTTCAGTGCATACCCAGCAAAAATAAATAAATTAATTAAAAAAGATAAAAAGATCCATTGCAACTTTTTAATTTACGTCAAATCATACTCCATGCCATTTTTACTGTCTGAGCTATCCCATAATTCCACATATGTGGGTACACATCATTTTCTTGTGTACACAGCGCAAATACAAATATGAGCTGAGTGAGCCTTGTTCGCTATACCTCTTCTAAGTATACTAGCACATCAGGTCCAGCTGGAGCCTCAGCCATTGTCACGAGTGTGACTGCTCCAAAACAAACCATCTGCGTAGGTGCCAAAAATCACAAAAACAAAGCATGCTTAGAGTGGGCATGCAGGAGATTCAGACTTTTCCGGAAAAATATCAAGTATTAGTCTTTATTCATTCATCAATCAATTTTATTAAAGATTCACTTTATGAAAAAACAACCAAAATATTGCAAATTCTAGTTTCCACACAGAATACCAGTTTGAGGGCACATTATCAAAAGAATATTGTGCATTTACTGTACATAGATGTGTGTAATAATTATTTGCCGAAGGCGAGGTGGATATGGATAATGGATACTGAGGTGGATATTCGCCTGTGGCGAACACTTGTTATTCATCCTGAGATACCAAATGGTTATGGTATAGTTATATGGTCTGTTTTGTTGAATTTTTCTCCCCCACTTCCACTTCCAGACAGATATGTCCTCTGCAAAAAAGCTTTCTTTCTGGCTACCTGTCATATCCGCTCTTATAAACGCAATTCACCAATTTGCAAGTACACCTGGCTTTTAAAAGAAAATAAGAGATGACACTTTGATTGGCTCATTGTATGTTATGCCCCAAAAGCACCCATGATCAATTAACGGAATAAATACAACCTTTTAAATCATGTGCCTTTTTAATCATGCGCCTCTTTTTTTTTTTTTTTTGCATTAAACTAGCAAATGTGGATTTGGATATGCCCTAAATGCATTTCTGCCATGCACTTCAGCCCATGCACCTAGGTCATTAAAGTAGCGCTCCGTATCACTAACGTTTGGAGAAATAATAACGGTTTCAATAGAAAAACACTTTCTATTTCTAATTAGGGTTGTGGGGAGACTGGCGCCCATCTCAGCTAACTCTGGGCGAAGGAGAGGTACACCCTCTTACTGGGTGTGGAACAGGCCATTGTAGGGCTAACAAACATACAACCATTCACACATACTTTCACACCAAGCGGCAATTTGGAACCACCAATCAGCCTACTGTGCATATTTTTGGACTATGGGGGGAAACCGGAGTACCTAGAGGAAACTCACAGAAACGATCGAACACGGGAATCGAACCCGGGACCTTCATGCTCTGAGGCAAACATGCTAACCACTTCGCCACTGTGCCACTGTGCTGCCTGGAATAGAAAAAGTATAGAAGTATGTTATTCTTTATTTGACCAGCTAATATCCACCAGGTATCAGCCTAGACATAAATATCTGTCATTGGTAAACACGTTTTCTTAGAAGATATGTCTATTTAAGCTTTATTACCAGCTCTGAGTCACAGAAAATGGTGCATGGTATTTTAAACACCACACTTTACTTAACACATGGAACAGTATCTATCTATATTTTTTCAAGTTCAACCAATTCTACAGCATCCAATGATTGTGACTTTATGCATGTTTACTGTGGAAAAGTAGAATTAATTTAGGTGGTTTTCATGACACAGAAGTTCATATTAAACTTAAGGTGTCATGCAACAAAAAAATTATTTTTACTAACCCAGTTTTGCCAGTAGCACATGACCAATAGAAGTCCCTCAGGAACAAGAGCAGCTCTTGAATACATCTGTTTAACTAAGCTATAGACAGAGGTGTGTGTTGGGGACTGGTTCACCAGCATATCTGGCTAGAAGCAGCAGTTGAGAGGCTGCTGTGCCCACAGGGTGTGTAAGGGCCATCGATCCTGCTCTGCCATTAGATACAAAGATGTCGAGGTAGATTACTCTCATAGTGCTGCTGTTTGCAGGTCAAGTGTTCTGCTCGTCAACAATAATCAGAGAGAGTGCGGCCTGTAGCATGATGCAATTGGATGTGTCTGATAAATAGCAGCAACTCTGCAGCTCAGGCCACAGAGTTAGGCAGTGAATTAGACTAGATCAGCTGCTGGGCCTCATCATAGGTTAATGACAGAAACGCTGCCAAAGCACTAAATGATTTTGTATCGAAAAGAGGATAATGCCTCAGACAAGGCAAAATAGATGAGAGAACTATCTAAATGTTCCAGTGTAGTGTCTCAACTCCAAAGAGTCGCATCCGCAGCCTCTCTCATTCTGTCTTTAAAAAGGAAAGACTTACTTATATTTTACTTTCTGTGTTACAGCCTCCTTCATCACCCTGTCCAAATAATACATAAGTACATAAGTACCCGGATACATTCATCTTCTAAACAGAGAATATGTCACAGCTCGGGGTAAAATCAGATTCCCCCCACCATTCTATTTCATTTAGGTGCGTAAACTCATGAAGAAAACATAAACACCATGTTAGAATTCAGTCCAATATTTATATCTTTGAAAACAGTCATTTTGTTGAACATTTTATTTGATGCATGGGATGTTTCTGTATGTAATTTAAGTACTGTTTTGAATACTGAAAATGTTCTGATGCAAAACAATCATCATTCGTGCCAATCTTTATTTCATATTCTTGTACATTAGGCTGCTTGTATAAGGAAAGTCAGCTAGTGTCCAAAATGTTGTGGATATTAACACACTTGTCAGGGCAGCACAGTGGTTAGCAAGCCTATGAAATAAGTCAACGAGGTCCTGGGTTCGAGTCCTCGGCAAGGGTGTTTCAATGTGGAGTTTGCATGTTCTCCCTGTGCTTTTATGAATTTCCTCTGGGTACTCTGGTTTCCTTTCACAGTCCAAAGACATGCACATTAGGGTAACTGGCTGTTCCAAAGTGCCCTTAGTTTTAAGTGTGTGTATGAATGGTTGTGATTGTTGGCCCTGTGACGACCAGAGTCGTCTGAGAGTCCCCACAACTGTCGGAGGACAAAGCGGTTTGGTAAATGAATGAATGAACACCCTTGTCATTTGATATAAAACAAAGTGGACAAAGTGGGTACAGTCTCTGGAAATGTGATTACATATAGAAACAGGACATCCTGAGAGCATAAAATGTGAACAGAGCTGGATGTGGTTGGCTGTATCTTTTCAGACTTAGTTTTTTTTTTTTTCAGAGACCAAAATTGCAAATACCATGAACCGATGGGTAAAAGGATGACAGCAATAGAGGTGGAGAGCAGGGCAGATATCAACAACAAGCCAAAATATTCAATGCTACTAAATTCACCGCAGCATGTTTACACTGAAATGTTTGCAAGAAACTAGAGAACAGTATTCTCTACCAGGGCATGGGCTTGTAAACCCTTTTCCATTGGAAATTTCACACAATCACATTCAGCTCAGAAAGGGCTTGTTAATTAGAAAATTATTTATCTTAGTTGTGGTAATGAAGGGAAACCTTGCTGTGCAGGTCTCAGTTGGTTACTGCTGTACAATCTAGATCTACAAAACTGAAACTAAAACAAAAAGTGATGCACTATTAGGAATACTCATCTCCTTGTACTCATAAAGTGCTTTAAAATTCTAAATTTCAATATTATATGATGTCATATGATGTAAACCCAGTGTATATTGTCATGCTAATGAACAAACCACACAAAATGACAGTGATATACATATATTTCATGATTAATATCATGATTAATACTGGCAGACTGCAAAGTGTTCACTGCAATAAATAAATAAATGATTGAATGAATGAATGAATAAATCAAAAATAAATCAATCAAGCAGTGTGATTACACCTACAATTGCCATGTAGAATGTCATTGTTTTTAAAACTGTATTTTATGAGAGCATGAAAGGGGAGGCAGCTGAGTGCGCAGTGCAGTATTGGTGAGTGTGGTCGTTCTAAATGAGTGCAATGTGCTGTGAACTGTGTGCACACAGAGATATTTATGAGTGTGCAGCAGTAAACTGACCATACAGAGAAACCTCTGCACATGAGGGCACTACAGCTTTGCAAGCAGTGAGCACTGAGACACACTTTTTGTTTGACAGTGTCTATTCATTGCTCATAAGCCAAAGTGCAATGCATGGCACCTTGTTCTCTCTCTCTCTCTCTCTCTCTCTCTCTCTCTCTCTCGTTTTTTTTTTCCAAAATCATAACACAATGATCCATGATGTCTCTGATTTCTAAAGACTACTTATTTCACTATCACCTTATCATCAGTAACACCTCACTTTAAAAGCACTATTCAAATTAAATTGTACTGAACAATCCTTATTTAACTACGGATGAGTATAAACATCTTTGCATAGACTACACATCTCTAAAACTGAACTAAGGGCATAATGACAATTCTGCATTCCTTCAGTCATTAATTTTCTAAACTGCTTATTCCTATTTGGGTCACACACAACACACACACACTCTCCCACACCTAGGGGCAATTTTGAGTAACCAATCAGGTTACTGTGCATGTCTTTGAACTGTGGGAGGAAACTGGAAAACCCAGAGGAAACACACACAAGCACATGGAGGACATGTAAGCCTCAGAATGAAATATCTTTGCCATGCCTGGGACTTGAACTCAAGACCTTTATGATGTGAAGCGGACATGCCAACCACTGCACCAACGTGCCACCCATAATGATCATTCTTCCAAAAGATACTCCCTCCATTTTAATAATTGTGGTGGTGATCACTGTCTAACGTGTCAGTGCAGATGGATATCTGAAACTCTCCACGATATTCTAAGTTGAGATTTGGTGACATACTCATAAAACCACCCACTAAGCACTTGTGCCCTCTGTATGGGGCTGAGTCCTCCTGAAACTCCCATCAGGATAGAAGGATTTCGTCATAGGATAAAGATGATTAGTTGGAATTACTGTTATTTTTCCCTCGGTGGGAAACAAAATCAAACCAGAAAAATTCTCCACATGCTAAACACTATGGTAAAGTCTGCCTTTTCCACACTTCTCATTTAATATTTAATAGATGATTGATAATAATAGTGCCTCTCTCATGCCTGACAGATTTCCTCTTGAGAAAGTACATTTAACCAAGCAGATTTAAAGAATTGGTTATGTTCCTGCTACAAGAAAATATCTTCCTTGCTGCACACTGAACTATTGTTCTATTGTTGTATTTATTTAATTTATTATTAATATGAATAATATTAATATTATTATTGTCTATGTTGTTTTTGTTGTTGGTGGTGTTGGGAGTTGGTGTTGTTGGTGTTGCCATCATTAAAGACACTGCAATTAATTCAGACCATCACCTGAAAGAGATTCAAAATTTCATACATAAATAAAACCACTCCACCATTTTTAATTCACACAGAAATAGTAAAAGAACCCCAACAGGGAGGTATGTTGATCTCTGTAGTTTCAGAAATACAAAAATCAGTAAATGTTCCTGTTTATGTATAATCAGTATTAGTGATGTTGCTTTTTTTCTGTCATGCACAGCAACAAAAAGCTCCATTTCTTCATTTTAGTTCCAGTAAACTCTCCAAACTATCCAAATACATGCCCATACACAGTGAAATAACATCATGTAATTTCATAATCCAGGGGGTTCCGGTACAGACTTTTCATTTACACTAGCAGTCTAATGTCTGTGCACACTCTGTTTTTGGCAATAGTGAAACTCAGACATCTGGTTGGAAATCACCCAGCTATTATCCCTGCTATTACTTACAATATATTTTAATAACTTCACAGTAATCTACATTAATTTCATACATCACCAATATAGCCCTTTGGCTGCTTTTTATGCAATGTAAATTAAAGGGTTTACAATTAAAATATAGATAAATCATTTTGGGAAGGGTATTTCTCATCTATTCATTTAAAGAATTGAATAAGAACTAAAGAAATAGAAAAAAAATAAAGATGTAACTCTACAGTCTACAGTCAGATATATTTTTAGCCTGGAAAATAACCATTTTAGTGAAAGCTTAATGATATACTAAAGTGAAAGTTAGTATATAAAGTATGTTTAACTGATTTCAGTGCCTGTGAATCTTTTCTTATTTTTATATTTTTTTAACAGCACTCTTAAGAATAAAGCATGTTTTTGTTGTGGAGAGAGAGAGAGAGAGAGAGAGAGAGAGAGAGAGAGAGAGACAGAGAGAGAGACAGAGAGAGATCCCTTGTGTGACTTGGTGTCATTGTGTCCATTACCATGCAAAATGTACTGTTTACAAGTGAGCAGCCAAAAGCTTACACTGTAAACAAAAAAGAGCAAACATCCATGTGCTAGCAGTCACAGAAAAACAATCACCCAGATTTTTGATTCACTTTTCTTGACAGCTGCAACACTGAGGGCTTGAAATAAGACCAGCTAACTTGTTTTATGTTCATAAAGTCTAGGGCAACCCTTCTGTTTTATTATTTAACAGGCACAGGACAGAGAAGGAGACTGTGTGTCTAAAAGTAAATAACAGCACTGTAGCAGGAAGATTGCTCAATGATGTACCACTTATTGAATCTCTGAAACAATCCGTTTAACCCACAGTATTTTCAAGCCTATTCTATTCCTACGGGTCTAGAACAGTTGTGTGTAAGATCAGGGTTTTCAGATAGTGATATTCTGCATGAATCTTCTGAAAGAGGGAAGAGATGATGAGCCAGGAAACCAATTGATAAGACATCATGTTAAAATTTCAGGGCATCATAAATCATAAGAAAAAAATTGCATACATTTACATGGTACGTGTTCACTGTGTTTGGGTGCAGTTGCATTTCACCATGTTATTTCCATGACTTCATTCATTCATCATCTTCCGCTTGTTCTGGGGTCGGGTCGTGGGGGCAGCAGCCTAGATCACCCCCATCTTATCTACACTGCACTGGCTCCCAATTAAATTTCGAACTGAATATAAATTGCTAGTTTTAACCTATAAAGCACTTAATGGTCTTGCACTGCATTATCTTAGCGAACTTCTCGTTGTTTATGATCCAGCTCACCCACCTAGATCAAAAGGTGCAGGTTGCTTAGTGATACCTCGAATACTGAGGACTACTGCAGGGGGCAGAGCTTCCAGTTAGTGTTCGGGATTCAGACACAGTCTCTGTTTTTAAGACTAGGCTGAAAACCTACTTGTTTAGTCAAGCATTTTGTTAACAGGCTTTTAT
>JAOUQZ010000051.1:11521265-11535261 GCA_028564935.1 Neosilurus hyrtlii
GTGAGAGAGAGAGAGAGAGAGAGAGAGAGAGAGAGAGAGAGAGAGAGAAAGAGAGAGAGAGAGATAGAGAGAGAGAGAGGTCGGGTATAGGCTTTTCCATCAGTGCCTTTAAGTGAAGTGATGTCTCTTGAGAGGAATAGCAGCCTGGAACAATGGGACTGAGTAATTTCTCATGGTCTACAGTAGCCATATCTAAAATGATGGTGATTTGTGCAGCAACAATGCAGAGCCCATTTTCAGAATTTCTTCCTGCATATCTCGAGAGATCTTTAATATATTCATGTGGAATGATTAGTAGTGAACAAAAGCACCCCTTGGCCCTGAAGGCTGCCCTGCAGATTTTGTTAATGTGACTTTAATATCATGAACTTACCACTGAAACAGCGAGGCATTTTAATGTTACATTTAATATAAACCTTAAACTCCTTTTACAAACAACCTGTGGATTTTTATTGGATGAATACAGCAGATCTACGACAGAAGGGACTGATGTAGGTTTGGGTGAGGTGGATTTGAAAGTTCTGTAGTTGAGCTCGCATATAAAATATGTTTTGTATATCTGTTGCAGGAGGGCGGCACGGTGGCGCAGTGGTTAGCACGTCCGCCGCACAGCAAATAGGGAATTGCCCTAATGTCCACAGTGACAGGGATTATTTTAAGGATCATATATTCAGGATCATATATTCAGCTTTAACTAAGGGAGTACTGGATGCCAGTTGTGAGCTAATGTCGGACCGTTGTCGGAATGTTTTTTTTTTTTTCCACTGTGAACCATCATTACTAATAAAATAGTAATGAACGTGAAGAGCCTTTAATATGTATGCACATTTCGGTTTAAATGACATCATACAAAGCAAATCCATGTACCTGGCATGTGCAATAGCAAAAAGAAAGGAAAAATTAAAGGTTTAAAGGTTGGATCATGTTCCCATTACACTAAATTCTCCATCTACAATCCTCCTCTTAAATCGTTGGGTAATTTAGTAACTTCAGCCTGGTGGTTCATGACATTCTTCATTCTTTTTGGCAAACAATTTAATTCTTCATTACGTTTCCTTATAACTACCACTGTTTAAGAAAGCTCTTATTTTAGAGGCAGCAATTCTGTAATAGGCAGCACTGAAAAGCTAAACTCTTCCACTCCCAGCTCATCATTTACACATTCCACACAGCTGCTGAAATCTCTAAACAAATTCGTCGAGTTATTGTGAAAAACAGCAGTTCTGATAATAGTTCAATAATATTTCAATTGACTGGTTAGTGATTATACCCTCTCTCTAAGAGTGTGGGGTCTGTGGGGCTGGTGGCGTAGTGGTTTGGGTGCTGGGCTCATGATCGAGAGGTTGTGGGCTCAAATCCCCGTTAGACCCTCCACCATGCTAAGACCCCATGCCTCTGACCACTCAGCAGCATAAATGGGTACCAGTAAAAGTATTGGGAAGGTAACCTGCTATGTACTTGAGTCCCATCCAGAAAGAGTAGAACTCGTGGTCGCTTCAAGCTAAGGAAAGCGGGATAAGCTCTGGGCGGATGGGCCACTAGGCTCGGGAGTAAAATCCCAACAGGCTTTACCTACTTTCTTTTGTATGAGACTTGTATGGTAGATGCTCCATGTAAACAAATAAATAAATGTGAGAAATCACTGATTTGGTGACGGTTACTTTAATGAGATGTTTATTTAACATTTTTTCAGATGTAACGCTATCAACTTTGTCAACTCTACAGTGACAGTTAACTCATATAACTTGCATATGATTGGCATTTTGTAAATAACAACAAGGGATAAAAGATGGGGGATGTGTAGGCCTATATATGTTACAGCCCACAGAGTCCACCTAAAGTAAAATTAGGTGAGGTAAAATGTCTTAAATATGGTGGTCAGGCCCAAAGAAACCCCCAGTGTATCACATTATACCACGGTTTCAAGCCAGGGGAAAAGGAACTCAGGGGACTCCATGACTACATGAGAACTTGCAGACTCCAGCCTGTAAAACTTCAGTCAGCTGGCAGTTTCAAATCATGGCAATAGTGCTAACCAATACACCGCCTATCGTCTAATCCGATATTCAAATATTATGCTTATTATTTAAATATGTTCAGTGATATTTTACTTTTAACAGGTGAAATTGAGCATTTTTATTTTCCTGAACACTTGATCTAAAATTGCCATTAGATTCAAGTTGCTCCATATTTTTATAGACTTACTTTTAGCTGTAAAACTTTACAGCTCCATAAAAACTAATCACTTTAATAATGGTGGGTTGTGATTTTCAGCAGAGTAATAAATTCTTTTTAAATATGTGGATGCCCTGGCTATGCTTCCTGGATGCCACTTGAAGAAGCATAGGTACAGGATAATATGACTTCAGCTAAGTGCATTTAGTCATATAATAGATGACAGGTGAAGAGTTCAGAGGAGAAATGAGCACAAACAAGAGGAAGCTGCAGTCTCGCTTCCTTATTTTTACTAAAAAAGGAAGGAAATCATGGAAGCTTTGAGTTCTGTTGTGTTTTCAGGATGGATTTTACACGTCTTCTCTTTTCCCACATGCGGTTTCATTGAAGAAAGCCCCATGTTTTCATTAAATATAAGTCATCATTTTTGTTATTACATTTACAGCATATGGCAGACGCCCTTATCCACAGCCCATTTACATTTCCTTTATCAATTTTTATACATCTGAGCATTTGATAGTTAAGGGCCTTTCTCAAGGGCCCAACAGTGGCAGCTTGTTGGTAGTGGGGCTTTAATCCAGAGCCTTAACCCCTGAGCCACAACTGTACCTACTTCTAGCTTGTAGCTGCTGTCTGAAATTATTCACTCAAGTGTAGTCGAGCGCTAGCAGTCTGCTTGGATGGCGTAAGAGCACACCTGATGTATTAAACAATGCAATGTGTGTGTGTGTGTGTGTGTGTGTGTGTGTGTGTGTGTGTGTGTGTGTGTGTGTGATTAGATCTTTCACAGATTCTTGTTTAAATGTGTTCAACATGACAGACTTAAACAGAACACTCAAGTCTGAATCATCTAAGACAAAGCTAAAATAATGAATAATTAATGATGAAGGGACGGCGCGGTGGCACAGTGGTTAGCACATTCGCCTCACAGCAAGAATGTCCCGAATTCGAGCTTGGGGCGTTTCTGTGTGGAGTTTGCATGTTCTCCCCATGCTTACGTGGGTTTTCTCCAGGCACTCCTCTTTTCTCCCACAGTCCAAAAACATGCACAGTAGGCTGATTGGCAGTTCCAATTTGCCCCTAGATGTTAGAGTGATTGTGAATGTGTGTTGGCCCTGCAGTGGCCTGGCAAGCTGTTCAGTATGTACCCCGCCTTGGTTCAGAATCGGCTGAAATGGGTACCAGCCTCCCCGCAACCCTAATTTAGAATTAAGTGGCTTAGAAAATGATTGAATTAATTAATTAATAACTAACTATTATATGTGAACTGTGCAGACAAAATAACAATGTGGCCCTTTGGACTACAAAAGAAAAATCTATATGCTCTAATTGTAGCTACCGAAGTAACACTTTATACATTTTTCTTTTCACATAACTGATTTTTATAATGGCTTTAATAATATTCTGTATGTCAATTTCATTTTAATTCCTTAACCACTTCATCCTTTATTCGGGTCACACAGAAGCTGGAACCCATCCAATCCGACTCTAGGCGAAAGACAAGGTGTACCCTGAACAGCTCAGAAACGTACAGAAACGCTCTTGCTCGGGGACGAGGCTTGAACCCAGAACTTTCATGCTGTGAGTCTAACCACTATGTCACCATGCTGTCTGCTTATCAACTGTTTATTAATATTGAAAGGTACAGGATATGTCACCTTATAACTGTTCATAAGCAGACAAACCATAAGCTGTGTGCATGTGTGTGTAGACCAGTTCAAATGGAGTAAGATCAGAGTTGGACTGTTTATTATTGTTTGCAGCCCACTTGACTCCTGACATAGACAGAACGCAAGAGGATGTGAGCTGGGTGCCATTAATCATGTTCTCGGGGTTGCGTTTCAGCAGCAGGGGCACTCTCATCCACATTATCCATTTCCTGTCTGCCCTCGCGCTCCACAGCACAATAATAGAGGGTATGGAACAATCTGTTGGCCATGCACAGCCATACTCCTCTGAGGAAAGGTCAATCAGACGAAAAAAAAACTTTTTAACAAATGCTTAATCAGTCTAATTATTTGAAATACATTAAGCACTCATGTTAAAACAAGTTAACACATCAATGCAATATGTCTCTGCAGGCAGAAGACAGGATTTCAGCAGCTTAGCTAGCTTAATGAAGGGAAGGATGAAAGATTAACATCTGAAAAGCAGAGCATAGGTCACTGGCTATGGTTTTCTGCTTATCACTCTGAACAGATGAAAATGTATTCATATTTAATGGTATTTTAAGATTTGAGAGTCCTTAAAAGGCTGCTACTGTTGAGTACTAATGACATCTGCACAATGAAATATCATGCCTTACATATTGGTTAATAACTAACTCAGAAGATTTGGTTGAACTGCATATTTTGATGAAATATAAAAATATATCAATTAATCAGTTCATAGAATTATCTTTGTGTGTGGAGTTTGTGTGTTCTCCCTGTGTAGGTTACATTCAGGTACTCCGGTTTCCTCTCATAGTCCAAGGACATTAGGGCAACCTTTACTCTTTATTGACCATAGGTGTGAATGGCCATTTGTGCCATTGGTGACCTTTTCAAGGTATACCATCCTCTCACCCAAAGTCATTCATTTCTATGTATAAATAATATAAAAAGCCCCAAACGTTAGTACTTTATAGAGTCACCCTTTATGACAATTACAGCTGCAATCTCTCAGCATATGTCTCTAAGAGCTTGGCACATTTAGCCTTTTAGGATTTTCACCCATTCTTCAAAGCAAAACTTCTCCAGCTCCTTTAACAATTTCTCTTCCTCAAATATTTGCCTGTTTTTAGCCCCATCAATCATTCTCTTAATTCTGAACAGTTTCCCAGTCCCTGCCAAAGAAAAACATCCCCACAGCATGATACTGCCACCAGCATACATAAATGTGGGGATTGTGTTCTTGGGGTAATGGCAGGTGTTGGATTTGTGCCAGCCTAGCAATTCCTTTGCTGGGAAAAGTATTTTAGTCTCATTTGAACAGAGAACCTTGTTCCATATGTTTGGGAAGTCTACCACATGACTTAGTAAACTCTAAATGTGTTTTCTTCTCATTATTTTTTTTTGTAAGCAATTACTTTTGTCTGGCCATTCTTTTGTAAAAACCCAGCTCTGTGGAGTGTGGACAGATACCAGTCCCTAGAATTTGTAATCTTCCTAATTAATGTCCTTCTTACCCAGTTTGGGAGTTTTGGTGGATGGCCCTTTCTAGGCAGGGTTGTTGTGGTGCCATATTCTTTCCATTGTTTGATCACATATTTAATTGTGCTCCATGGAATTATTATTTTTTTTTTTGGATTATTATTTTTTTTAAACCCAACACTGATTTGTACTTCTTCACTACTCATGACCTGTTTTGGTGTTGCAGACTCTGGAACCTTTCAAAACAGCTGTGTATACACTGAAATCATTTGACACTTAAATTTCCCACAGGTGGGCCTTATTTAATTCATTGTGTAACTGACTTCTACATGTAATTGATAGCATTAGATCTTATTCAGGGGTTTTATAAAAAAGGGGTGAATACATATTCATGCAGCACAACTGAGTTTATTTTTTTATCATTTAGAATTTTTCATTTAACTTCACCAATTTAGACTATTTTGTGTTTCAAGATGCATTTAGATTACAGGTTGTATATATGTATATATATTTGCATGCACACACACACACACACACACACACACACACACACACACACACACACGCACACACACACACATACATATATACGTTAATGTGATATTTCAGGAGCAGATTAGCCAATCACAGCACGCAATTTATAAACAGACAGAATAGGCAAGGACATCAGCAAGTGAAACATGATCTGTGTTACCTGAAGCATCCAGATGTGGGGGCTCCAGCTGCTGCCCAATTAGCTATGTTACTCTTCATACCTATGTGCATACAGGCTGGGACTGACAGACATTTTATTCCATGCTGAGTCTAAATATCTAATTGCACAACAGATGTTTCAGCATTTCACACTTTGCTGAACAAATATTTCAAAGAATTGAAATAGAATAAGACAAGCATCCACCATTAAAAATGTGAGATACCTGTGGCCTTCTATCTATATAGACAGAATGGTCACAGAGTTTAATTTCTACACTGATGTCATGTTTTCAGTGATCAATGAAGTTATCCATGGAAGGTTGCAAGTAGGTGAACAAAGCTAAAGTGCTGATACTCTCAAACAGACAACAGGTAGGCCGGCTTATAGCAACAATGAATGAAACAGAGAATACTGAGAGTATAACAGTGTGAATAACAATGAGTTTGGTCAGATTTATGAGAACATATTTCATAAAGTTTATATAAAATATTTCATTTTTTATAATTTTTTTTGTTTTAGATTTTGGCTTATACTAATTTATACCCCTGCAAGGCTTTATTTCATAATTGGATCCTGTTAATACTATGAGAATATATCACATTCACTCAATATAATTTAAGCTAGTAATTAAAAACTTGTTTAGATATAAATGTTGACAAGAAGTAATAATTGTAGAATTAAATGAACATGATTAAACCATTTGTGGCAGAAGATTGTAGTGGTTAGTGTTGCTTACTCAGTACCCCAGCAATCTGGGTGTGGACTGATCTAGAAGAGGCATTTTCACAGAGTGACTTCTAACAGTTCTATTACTGAAAAGCACATGTGCGAGGTGTCTAGCAAGCCAAATTACAATCATGCTACCCTTTTCTGGAAAGTATTGAGAAAGTGGGAGGTCAACAGGCTGCTAAATGTTTGTCTGTTATTCATTAATTTGCATTCCTGAAAGGTTCAATAGTGGTAGGGTGTGCAGAGGTGGGTGTATAGGCACAATATTGGAAAAACTTCAACACCATTAACACAAACTAAAAAGCTGTGCCACATAAAAAGCACAAATTTTAAATCTAGCATAACAATTTATATTTAATTTTAGCTGTATCTGTTTTGAATTAATATTTGAGTCTCTTTATTTTCCCTAAATATCCTTAAAGTTAAATCTGTGAAGGATGGTTAGCCCACTTAATAAGAATCCTTTTTATTGTGAGCCAGAACACACCTGCGTTGATGTGATATAGATGTAGTGAGTTGTGATATAGTATAATGCAACAAATTTATTTTACATTAAGCCACAGAGAAGAAATTGAGTGGAGGGGTTTCCCTGTATTCCCACAACATTCATATAAATAAGCAAACACTATGAAAACAAAGTTGGAGAGGAAAACAGGTCATTTCCTTGTACTAGACATCTCATTTTACGCCATCATATCAATGTCTTCTAGTGAGATTCGGGTGTGTGGGCTGAGGCACGGATATCAAGAAGAGTGATTGCATTGTCTGTGCTCAGTCCTCCTCCCATGTTCTCTGTTGTTCATGCCATTCAGACAAGCCTCCCCCTCCAGTGGCTTGCTCAAGCTTGAAAGTGAAGGAAGGGAACCATGCAAAGCATGTTTTCTCCCTCTCCTCGTCCCCTCTGTAAAGCACCAAGAGAGGGGTGATTAGTGTCTGCTGCCTCTCAGAAAGTTCCAGATCGTGTACCCAGAGACACAGAATGTTACCACTGCCTTGACAGCTTGAATAAAGCGGAGAAAAGCTTATGAAAAAGAGAGGAAGAACGGGCACGATAGAAAGCACACAGATGTGTACTGAAGTATCATAATTCTGCTCAAACCTGACAACCTAGCTATTTCAAGATATCCCAGTGGACTGTGCTATTTAGGTTCAAATTTGCATTTAGGTTTGATCATTGGAGTGTGATGAAGTGGTTTAACCAAAGCCACTATGACACTGCAGTGCAGTCCAAAGTAATCTTTGCTTAATTTAGGGTTTTCTCTAGCTACCGAGTGTTCAGTGTCTCTACTGGCACATGCAACATTTCAGTCCATTACTCCTGTGTTAGTGACGGCACATTAAAAAGCAGCAGGTGAAAAGAGTGAGCGAAAAGTGGAAAACCAACACGGACTGGTCAAGCCCCTTTGTGTGCTCTTCCTACTGTTCCTTTATTACAGATCAAGCCAACACTAATTAGCCAGACCACTTGCCATCTGGTAATTACCCTCAGATGTTACTCTCCAAAAAAAATTAATAAATGATAAAGTGCTTGGGAGATCAGTTATTCTTGCCTTGAAGGCTCTTTGCAACATTATGCTAACAGATGTCAGGCACGGCCAGCACCAGGGGATGGTGGCACTTAAAGAAGAATGGGAACTTTTTCTCCTCATTTATTGTTTAAGGCAATAATAAAACAAAGTTAGATATTATGTATAAGGCACAGCAGTGGCCTATACTTTGCTAGGGAAGAAAATGCCTTACAAAGATGCAACACACATCAAACTGCAAACTGATAGACAGATAGATAGATAGATAGATAGATAGATAGATAGATAGATAGATAGATGGAGAAATGGATAGATGGATAGATAGACAGATAGACAGATAGATAGATAGATTTAGAGAGATAAAATATCTTTGCTTTGGGTATGCAGATAGTCTTTTTAAAATAAATTTAATTCAGCAAGGACCACCTGATGTCCTGCAAATGAGTATTACCCAACCTATCATATTTTAGAGAGGCAGAGTTTCACAGCAGTCCTATAAAAGTTATGCCCACACATATGCCCCTGTTTGGCAGCCTATGCCTGGGATAACATTTAGCGCACCAGTATAACAAGACTAAGTCATTTCGACACACCAGTCCCATCTGTTGCTCTGTACATATGCAATGATGTGAAGTAGTTAAAGGCATTTAGAACACTCAGAAGGAAATGATAAGAGAATGCATGTGGATCACCATCTTCATGAAAAACCAAATCGCATTCATTATATGTGATTAAGCAGCTTGCATGAGGCCTCTGTTCCAACAGTGTCAACTAATACTCTTAAAATAGCCCAGTAAAGTCCATGGTGTGATAAACCAGCAGGTACAATCATCAAGGTGACCTTCTAATCACAATTTTTACACCTTTAACACATGTACAAAAAAAGAGCACATATTTTATTCTGATATGAAATATAGTGAGTTTGTTGTGGGTTCATGACTAAGTGTTGCTGGTGATCATGGTGTTGCTACATTTATGGTGATGGTATCAAAATGAGGTTGGTACATAAGCCACAAATTTATTTCCACCCCAGGCCTAGAGGAGGTAAATGAGAAAATAATGGCATGCTTGGTTTGGTTTTACAAATAAAGCCAAAGGCTAAGATCTGAATCTTCTTTAACTGGAATCTTGTCACTTATCTTTGTTCATAAAAGCATAATCTATTGATACATCGAGACAGGCTCAGAGAAGATTAGTAGGTTCCCATTATTTCCACTTCTCTTTCCCTTTGTTTTCAATAAACAGCTGGAGCCTGCTTAAATGCTGCAGTAGTAATGGCAAACACGGGGATTTATTTATTTATTTATTTATTTATTCTTCCCTGCTGTAATGCAGGAAGAATGAAAATGGAGACATAGAAAACCACACAGAATGAAATACAATCCTTCTTTCAGACCAGCATTATGTCAAAGTTTTAAAGCAGAAAGAATCACCAAGGTGTTAGCACTTAACCTCCACACAAGCAAATAAAGAGAAACTAACAACATTTTAATTCTTCAAGAAAAGATAGATGATCAGATCTTTTTTTTTACAAAAAAAAAAAAAAAATTAAAAAATAAAAAAGAGAGATACTTGGCTGTGTTGCTGCATAACAACTTCTTAGAAATACAATGTAAAAATAAAGAGAGAATAAACAGGTGAACAAAGTAAACTTTAAGCTTTAGATATGCAGCACATGAGTGCAGACCTTAGTAGCTGTGGGAAATAGGTAGGGAAAACAAATGTTAGAGGCTTTTCAGAGAGAGCTGGGAACCAACGTGTTGGGGTCAGACCCTAAGCTTATTAGCCATAAATGGTGTCTTCCACAGGTGAGGTTCAACTGGCTGGAGAAATCTGCAATGACGTGTCCACACTAATGGACCACTGCCCTTTGAGCACAGAGAAACATCCTGGCTAATTAAACTTATCTCGCAGCCAAACAAACTGCAACAAACACATGCCTGCATGAATACATAAACACCACTGAACTCAAAAGGAGAAAAGTTCAAGCATTTATTGTAACCCTGCAGAAGTGAAATGCATTAATGGCCCATAGGTTCATTTAGCATGCCGTGGGCAGCACTGGACTGGGTAATTGGTGGCAGTGACCGTTCAGGACCGTGGAAGCCTGTGCAGGTTGATCAAGACACCCCTCTCTGACTCTCCTTCCCCATTTCAAAAGCTCCACTGAATCCTAAACAGCAGCTTGTGATTAACATTATTAAAATAAGCCAGGGCCACCCTGCTGACATGCTGTACCTAGCCCCCCCCCCCCCCCCCCACCACTTCCTCATACATCTTAACAAAGCACACATCCCTGACTCCCTCAGAGACCTACATTACATCATGCTAAGCAGATTACATCCCAATTAAAGTTCTGTTCTTAATTATTTTGTTACACATTATCACTTTTCCATATAAATTTTTAGAATTGTGTTTACAAAAAAGGTAAACACTACTAACAAAGGAAGAAAGTGACACCTGTCTAAATCAACAGACCATCTTTCCGTGTCCTGTTTTTGTGTACAGTGTAGTTACCCATAACATCCAAGAAGCACTTGAAAGGGTATTTTTGTAAATTATACTTTTCTTGTCAGAACAGCTCTGGGGTACATTTCCTGATAATGGCATCCCTTAGTGTTTTACAAAGACTTGAAAGGTACCCCTCAGTAAACTTGTTTTGCTTTTATGACTCTTTCCTGAACTATTTCTTAAGAGGTTGCTTAAAGGATAGCTTTTATGTACAAAGTATTAGTTGACATCAGTCGCTTGAGAACTGATTATTCCCTCAGTGCAGTGACTGCCTGACTGTGTTCTAAAAGAAAGTGGTGTTCCTTATAACCCAAACACTGTTGGAATGCCTAAAAAATTAAGGAACTGCATTAATCTGGGGAGAACTTACAAAAAATTTTCCCTGTTCACAAAATTAAATATTCAAACATTAACATAGCCTGACATTTGCTCAATGGGTACCTGACTCTCCAGATTTAAGTTTCACACCTCACCCCAAACACATCTCCAACTACTGTTGTGAAACTGCTTATGGCATAAAATCATGGCGCCACCAGCAGCTGAGTTTCAGGGCTGAAGTGATAGAATTTGCTGCAGTAGGAGGTAAAAATTCTTAACATGTACTTTGGACATGCCATCCGGAAGGGAGAAGTTTTGCCAGATTGGACATGTCGTCCAGAAGGGAGAAGTTTTGCCGAATTGAACAAGCCATTCAGAAGGGAGAAGTTTTGCCGAATTGAACAAACCATACAGAAAGGAGAAGTTTTGCCAGATAAATCAATACCATATAGGCTACCTAATGGCTTTCTGGGTCATCTGGTACAATCAGATTCATACAGTTTTCTTACAATAGTTTTATGATTGCCCTTCATTAAACCCACAGGACTTTCTTATATACCCAAACATATCATATATCATTCCAACAAAGGTGTTAGAGTTAAGCATACATATGTCATGTAATGTTTGTATGCCAGTTATAGATCAACCGAGTATGATAGGAATATTATATGCATTTTTTTTTTGTTTTGCAACAATCCTTTTGGTATGAAAATCATACAGCTTGACTTACACACGTGACCTATTTTCCCCATGACAGACGTACAACACATATTTTATATGTGATCGTAAATACACAGCTTTCAAATACACATGACCCAAACCTAATTCAGCTCCTTCTGTCACAGCCCTGCTGAATTTGTACAACAAAAAAAATGCAGTATGGTTGTCAAATGGTTTCAGCCAATAACTTTCCCATTGGACACATTGTGTTACAGCTGAGTTATGACAAACAACCAAACAAGTCAATAAATAAATAGAAATGAAGAATTAAATGGACAAATCAAAGTATTTATAATTTATAAATGAGACAAAAAGCAGCATGCCTCTTTGCTTTGGTTTGATTTAGTATCTGCTAAGTGTTATCTGAACACGACTCTACTGCAGTTCATATTACAGCATGTTATTTATAAAGATAAAAATTACAACTTTGATCTATAAACTGTGCAGATCCGTGCAATGGGTGAATCACTTCCTATGTGCATGATACATTCTGAGCCATATGGGTTCAATACGAATAAAAAATACAAAAAAGGAGCTGCTGGGCACCAGGCTATGGAAAATTTCACACCCTGACAATAGTGCTTGCAATTATATTCTTCCCCATGAAAACAAACTCATTAATGTTATTCACATTATTAGGCAACTGCAGCTGTTCAGACCAACTTTATGAAAGTATCTTCTACAGAAGGTAGAATTATTTTGGGGACACACCTCCTAACATTACGGTACACCTTAAGGTGTAACTTACAAGCTACAAATATGTTTATGGTACCAAGTAACAGCAAAAGAAAGATATTTTCTATCAACCAATTAAAATGCTTCATCCCCATGTGAGTGTGGTATGAATTGACCATCATGTTTCTGCAATAATGACACCAACTGTGACTTGCTTTTTGTTAACTTGCTCTATTTTATATGAAAGTAACTTAGCCATTGTTTTGTTGTCATCCTTTTAAATGATACAACATTCAGAAGCTTCAGGAAATATCCATATGTCCCACAGAGGCATAGACAAGTTTGCATGGGTGAATTAAAATTATATATTCATAAAAAGAGAAGGCAGCTATATTAAATATCCACTGAGATGCACACATTCCTACGACTGCCATTTAATTACTCAACCTCATTCCCCTACTTATTAGGACAGAGAACATAAAGATGATCAGATTAGCACACCTTTTCCGCCACTCGCTCACTATGTTAACTAGCCACTTAATCTGGCTGCACTGCACAAAAGCATACAAAGTGCTACTGACTTCAAAGCAGGTCTTAAGAGAGATACCAAAGAGTAGTTAGCGCTCAAGTGAATGTAACGGGAAGCCAATTACCCAGACTATAAAGGTAATAGAAATGATTTTGCCGGTGCTCAGACACTACTTGCATTCACCTAGGCTACATCTCTCTGCTTTTGCCCTGTATAGCTGTCGTAATGAGACTGAAATGGAGCTAGAGCATGTTAAGCATCCAGTCAGGTAAATTAGCTTTTTACTGCATTTGTCTGCAGGGGAATTACTGCAAATCCTACGTCAACGTGTCCAGTTTTCATCTGTGTGTTGTACATTCAAACATAGCAGGTTGTTACCTTTCTGCTTTGCAATCATGGATCCATGGGTCCACAGGGGTTCACACTTACTATTTAAGGTCTGCAAAGGCAGGGTACATCATGAACATTGCAGGGCCAACGCACACACAAGCATTCACGCTCAATGCAACAGCCAGTTAGCCTAATGTGCATGTCCTTAGACTGTGGGAGGGTACTGGTGTACCCAGGGAAAACCCATGAAAGCACAGGAAGAACTCTACAAGGAATTGTCCCTGCAGAGCCCAGGACCTCCTTAATGTGAGGTGGACGTGGTAGCCTCTACACCAATGCGGTGCCCTGCAATGATTTTACTTCTATTTAATGTATGGACAAAACACAAAAAAAAGTTTATTTGAAAATGTAGTGGCTGACTCACTATCTCGGTGCCATTCCAAATAAAAGTGATGAACCCATGGGGGTTCACTCTTAAGGGAGGGGGTGTTACGTCCATGTTTGTAATTTTGTCCGCTACTTTGATTTTTATCATCTGCAGGTCCAGCTCACTGCACTGAACCCGGTTTTCTCCGTCATCCAGGAACAACCTTGAACTTGGCCCTGCCTCCCGGTTGGTGATTGGTGGAGAGCACTTCCGGCAGTATTTTTAAACAAG